>RJWJ010010277.1:0-47416 GCA_004363605.1 Indri indri
TCCAGGTGCTTATTAAGAAAATAATCCACCATGACCAAGTGGGCTTCATTCCAGAGATGCAGGGATGGTTCAACATACGCAAATCTATAAATGTAATTCACCACATAAACAGAAGCAAAAACAAAAACTGTATGACACTCTCAATCGACGCAGAAAAGGCATTTGACAAAATTCAACACCCTTTTATGATAAGGACACTGAACAAAATAGGCATTTTAACAATCTTAATTCTGAGTATAGGAAGGGAACTGCTCAAGGAACAGCATGGAAGTGCAGATATCACTTTAAGATCCATATTTAATTTTTTAGATATATACCCAGAAGGGAGATTGTGAGGTCATATGGCACTTCTATTTTTAATTTTTAAAGGAATCTCTATACTGTTTTCCATAAGATACAGTGGAAAGACTATCCATGTTCATGGATTGGAAAAATTAAGATTGTTAAAATGTTCATACTACTCAAAGTGATCTATATATTTAATGCAATTCCTATCAAAATCCCAATGGTATTCTTTACAGAAATAAAAAAGAAACCCTAAAATTCACATGGAACAACAAAAGACCCCAAACAGCCATAGCAATCTGGAGCAAGAACAAAGCTGGATGTGTCACATTTTCTGGTTTCAAATATATTACAAAGCTACAGTAATCAAAACAGTATAGTACGGACATAAAACCAGTCATATAGACCAATGGAAAGGAATAGAGCAGCTAGAAATAAATCCACACATTTACAGTCAACTGATCTGTGACAAGGATGACAAGAACACACAATTGTGAAAAGATAGTCTCTTAAACAAATGGTGTTGGGAAAACTGGACATCCAATGTGGAAGAATGAAATTGGACCCTTATCTCACACATATGCAAAAATCAACTTGAAATGGATTAATGACTTAAATTTAAGACCTGAAGCTGTATGACTACTAGACGAAAACATAGAGAAAAGCTTTTTGATATCGGTCTTGGTAATGATTTTTTTGGTTATGACACCAAAAGCACAGGCAACACAAGCAAAAATAGACAAGTGAGATTGCATCAAACTAAAAACCTGCACAGAAAAGGAAACAATCAACAGATTGAAAGGTAACCTATGGAATGGGAGAAAATATTTGCAAACCATGTATGTGATAAGGGATTAATATATGAAATATATAAGAAACTCATACAAGTCAACAGGAAAGAAATAAATAACCTAATTTAAAAATAGGCAAAGGACATGAATAGACATTTCTCAAAAGAAGACGTATGTCTTCTTCTGTTTTGTGCTCCTGTAACAGAATACCTGAGACTGGGTCGTTGATAATAAATGGAAGTGTATTTCTCATGTTTCTAGAGGCTGCAAGTCCAAGGTCAAGGCCAGCATCTGACAAGGGCCTTCCTGTTGCAGCTTCCCATGGTGGAAGAGCAAAGAAAGGGTGAGACAGAGCAAGCGGGAGCTGCACTGGTCCTTTTATAAGAAACCTACACCCGCAATAATGAGGACACTCCTACTGTAGTGGCATTAATCTATTTGCGAGGGCAGTGCCCCCATAACTCAAATACCTCCCGTTAAGCCCCACCTCCCAACACTTTCACACTTGGCATTAAGTTTCTAAGATATGTTTTTTGGGGAACACATTCAAACTATATCAACATACAAATGGCCATGATGTACATGAAAAGGTGCTCAACATCACTCGTCAGGGAAATACAAATCAAAACCACGATAAAATATCACCTCACATCTATTAGAATGGCCATTGTCAAGTGTGGAGGAAAGACAATTATTGCTCACATTATAATTTTTATTGAATAGAGCTGGCCTAGAGCCTTGCACTCGTCTTTCGAAAAATTTCCCGTTTTGTTGTGAGGCGTGTTTGCCAAAGGCACTAATGTTGAGAGTTCTGAGCTAAACATTCAAGGATGAATTAAGACGAATAATGAAATCCATTGAAGATAATTTATAGAAATAAAAATGATCACTATAGGTCAAGGTAGTCAAAGAAATTATCACAAAAAAGGAAATACTTGCCCCAAGTCAATTCTACTAACAAAAATAAGTATTATTGCACATTTGAGATTATCTATTATGATTATAGCCTCATACCAGGAGTTAGACATTGAACTTTGCCTTCTTTTCAAAACTCCCATGTTTATAGTATTTCTTAAGAAGACTGCTTGGCCCGTATACATCAGACATACCTGTTCACCTCCTTGGATCCTCTCGGCCTCACACGTCTCAGATCCCCAGCCTCTTGCGTCACCCCAGCAGCTGTCAGCTATCATGGAGAATTGCTCTCTATGGATCTGTACTTCTTCCAGAGCCTTGTGGTAGTCCAGAAGTGCGAGCTCCTCCTACCACTTGTAGACTTGAATGAAAAACCACACTGCAGTGCATGGGATCTGGCTTCCCCCACAGCTGTCAGTGTGGCCAGGTGACACCATCCAGAAGTGGAGGGAAGGACAGTCCAAAAGTATCCTCTTGGACAGATCTTGATCAATGGGAAACAGGAAACGGCAAGTATGCACCCTTTCTACTCACTCTACCTTCACCTTTTCTACTCACCTCCAGCACAGCCATATGGGGAGGTCCCTTTTGCCAGAGCGAGTGTCCCTGCTGAGTAAGGACAGACAAATGCCCTTCAGTGCTTTGTCATAAAGCAGAAGCTAGCGCACTGACCACTCTTCTCTTACTGTGTCCCTGTCTCACATACCTGACCCGCAAATGTTTGATTCCACCCAGAGGACATGAGCCTTAGGTGGGACGAGGAGAGAAGGGAAGCAGTGAGAGGTTAATGGACAGTGCAAAGGTGGTTGGGGTGGTGGATCTGAGGCCCGATTACACAGGGGTGATGTGTGGAGTGAGGACAACAAAGAGGAATTCCTTAAGTAAAAAAAAATGCATTTATTTTAAATTAAATTTTTTTTTTCTTTTCTGTGCAAAATAAGGGAAACTAACTTTTTAAAAGGTTACTTTCAAAATACAGTTAATTTTCTCCAGTTGAACTAAAATAACTTCTGTAGGTACTAATTGACCCACTTTTTAACTATATATTTAGAGGCAAAATAAAGTTCCTCCAATGGAAAGCTTCTCTGACTTATTCTCAGGTCATCTGCTGCTAGTTGCGAATGTGACAGGAAAACCAGCTCATTAGTGCTCTGGAGATGCCCATGTGGGAAGACTTAGCATCCCATTTTAGTTTGCTATTTGACATTTTTCTCTCTAATGTGTAATCTACTGAGAGAAGCTAATCCTCAGCTCATCCTGCTCAGTGGGAAGCTAAGACATTGCTAATTATCTCATCACACATCCACAAGTATTGCAAGATTTGATTTGGGTGTTTTGTACACGGCATTAATGAACTTACACCCATTCCTCAATATGGTGATCTGATCGTGGAATGTCTACTGATACCTGCCTTATATTTGCATAGAGCATACAACTAGGAATATAGAGGAAAAATTTCTTCAAATGTTTATAAGCAGCTGAGAAATAGTACTGTCACATTTCCATGGGAGCAAAGCTAAAGGAAGTTTCTGAGAAAAGAACCCCAGAAAAGCCAGGGAAATTGTGATATACCAACATGAAGGACTCTTCTTCCCGAGAGAAAAGCCATAAACTGGCAGTCCCTTTGGCTGACTCCGGCTTACAGACAGGTTTCCTTGAGCTTATTCAGTGTTTCTTAAATAAAATGAATTAGCTGCCAAAACTTAAAAATTGGCATGCTGCACATGAAAATGCAATCCATATTCCTGACATCCTTTGAAGAACGGCTGATCTAGCACACTGGTCTCACATTCCAGGTGGCTTCTGTTGTTTGCAGAGCAGGAGCATGCTCTCCCCAACTCACCACTCTCCACCTGACTTCCTTCTTGCATTCATTTTACCTGCTTGCCACCTGCAGCCATTTATGTTTGTGTCCTCAGTTTAAAATTTCTCTGTATCTGAATTGTATCTGGCTTGATGGTCAGGTCTTTATCACTGGGATATTCTAGGACAGTGGTTCTCCAACTTGGCCACATACTAGAGTCATCAACAGAGCTTTAAACATGGTTATACCCAGGCGATACCCATACTCTTGGAACCAAATTGTTGGTGGAGGAGGGTATAGCACTCAGGCATAAGCATTTTTGGTTTTTCCCCCTGAAATGTTCCAGGTTATTCCAGTGCAAACCTGAATTTGATAATCATAGTAACTGAAAACTTCTCGAATTCCTGGTGTTCTTCAACAGAACTCAGAAAACCAGGTAACACTTCCCCCAGAGTAATAAGGTGGCAGATGGGCTGGCACACAAAGGGAAAGGGAAAATACAAGTTGGTTAGGTGAGGGGTTTGCAGTGCTGGTTGCACATCAAAAATAACACAGGATGTTTTGACAAAAATCACATCCTGGCCCCGCCAACAGCTATTCTGACTTGAGTGATCTCTTTGATACCCACTCATCAGTATTTGTTTTAAAGCTGCCTGGTATTTGTAAGAAAAAGAAAGGTCTGAAAGACCACTGGTTTAGAGCATTTACCACAGCTTAGAACGCTTACCTGAGTAGTAAATAGTTAGTAGTTAACCATGTAATGACCATGAGCAAACAGGCAACCTGAATATTGCTGAACACGCAAGCATTTTTAACTGTATTTCACTTCTGACTGGGTCTAGACCTGACCTTCAGCTTTCTTTAGAATTTTAATTCCCATGAAAAGTTGTCACATCCCCAAAATTAGAAGCTGAATTTCTAATTGGCAGGATCTACAGTATCGTGTAATTTTCAACATATGTTTAAATGCCTAACAGCTTCTTGTTTCTATCTTACTTCTCTCTGTGTCTCAAGAGCCTACCATGGAACCTGGCACCTTGCAGACTCCCCATATTTTTTGTTGAATTTAAAGTGTAGCTAAAGAGTTTTCATAAATTCTAACCTCTGCCTGTAAGCTTTTTGTCACTCCATTCTCAATTATAAAACAAATACCACAACACATTCTTCTTTTCTTAAGAAGAATTCTGAAAATGTGACCTGATCTCAAAAAATTATTTGTTAATTTACACTTTTCTTAGAATTTTCCCGTTAATTATTCAACAATCTGGTACCCATTTTGCCCACTCAGAATTTTTTCCTTTTGTCTTTATTTCCAGAACTCTGGTTCTCAGTGGAGAGGTCAGAGCCTGAGGGGGAGAGGCATTTTCTTCCCAACTCCAACTGGAAAACCTGAGGCAGAATGATCAGATGAGAAATGAATATGCTTCTAGAAAAACAAGAGTTATGATCAGGAAAATAGGAAACAAACAAGCGAATGAACAGATTTCACACACACACCCACACGCGCGTGCACACACACACATACACACAGTGCCTGACTTATTTACGATGGTTCCACTTAGGATATTTTGACTTTGTGATCATGCAAGCAACACATTCAATAGAAACTGAACTTAGAATTTTGAATTGTGATCTTTTCCTGGGCTAGTGATATGCCACATGACTCTCTCACAATGCTGGGTAGTGGCGGTGAGCCACAGCTTCCAGTCAGCCACACAATCACTAGGGCAAACAACCAATACTGGTAAGTTTTCAATTTATGGTATTTTCAACTTACAATGGGTTTATCAGGATGTAACCCCATCATAAAGGAGCATCTACATACATACGGGTATGTATGTGTCCCCTAAAGTAAGCAGCAAAGATAAAAGCAAGAGAATACTAATAAGCATAATGGCCAAGATGAGGACAAAATCGCATGCTAGGAATGGATTGAGGAGAAATGTTCAGAACAATGGTAAAAAGCAGTGAGTTCCTGGTTACAGACATGGAAACTTTCCTAAGCCATGAAAATACGGACAACAGTTATTGTTAATTATTGTCCAAATCTGGGCTTCTCTACTCCACCTACTCCATGAAATTTCCCCAAATCAAACTATGTTTGCTGTTATCTAGACTGTATCATTTGGAAATAATATTCTGATCATGTGTGTGAATTTCGGCTCAGGTTGATGAAAGCAACAATTCTCAAGGACCCTCCAGAGTAACTATCCTGGCAGTAGCTACATATAAGTTGTTTTTTCCAACTCTTTTGCATATTGGGCTCTTTGGCAGATTGTGTTTTCTGAAGATGGCCCTAAAATATCTCCAATCCCATATGTCCTTATTAAGCCTTGTCACTCCATTTTTGAGAATTGGAGTTGGTTTTCCCTCTCCTTGAGTCTGGGCAGGCTTGTGACATGTTTGTAACCAATAGAATATAATGTAAATTACTCTATGACATCTGAGGTAAGAAATGAAAGGCGATGTAGCTTCCACCTTCTTCCCTAAGACACCTTCCTCTGGAGCCCTGAGACATGACATAAGAAGTACAACTACCATGTTGTAAGGAAGCCCAAACTAGTCCACACCAAGGGACCACATGAAGAAGACCACGTGAAGAGAGAGAAATGCACAGCCAGCCCACATTCTCTGGCTCTAGCCCTGCAACTGCGCGAGGGACCTCAAGCCAGAACTACCCAGCCATGCCTTTCTGGAATTATTGACCAACAGAACCTGTGAGTTATAGTCATAAAATAATTGTCAACCTAAAATAATCAAAAGTCTCAGAACCCAGTTAAAAGAGCCTATTGAAGCACAAAGTGTGAGTACAGCCATCCAGAGACACACGAACACCAAAGAACAATGATCAGTGCTCCCGGTGTTGGGGAAAGTGAAGATAATTTACAGAGGCAAAAACAGAGGTGTCAAACAGAATTACAACATTTTCCATACAAAGGCTAACACACAGACATAAAATTTGGTTGGCTACTATCGATTACACTCTAAGGGGGTTGCTTAATATTATACTGTAAAGAGGTAACAATCACAAGGGTCTCTGTCTCCATGTCACTTAGTCTAGGTTTGAATGAAGAATAGGGAGTCTGGCTAACGTATAACATCTCAACACAAAGGTCAGGAAGCAATGCTAACACACCAGCAGAGTAAAACAGCTGTATTACATGACTCAGTTTTTAGGGCTTAACTCTCCCTTGGAATAATACATTTGGAAGGTCCTAAAATTTTGTTTTCTTTTACATAACTGCTGTTATTTTAAGCCACTAAATTATGAAGTGACTTTTTTTTTATACAGCATCAGTAAGTAGAACACACTCTTATTCTACTGTCCGTTCCTGAAAGTTCCTACTTAATTAGGGGTGAGCTGGTAAATGTTTAACAACCAGCTCCCTGAGAGGGCAATCCCTGATCTGTAGTACTCACTGATTACCTTGGTGTTATTTAAAGTTATCAAGGTAATGTCACTGCAATTAGAGTTGGAAAGAGGTATACAGTAGCACATCACTACAGTTTTTCCACCACATAGATACAATGCTATAAATAGCCTTAAAAGCATAGATAGTAATAAATCGTAAAATAATAATTAAGAAATGGTGAATTTTAGTTTATATTATCTTTTTTCTAATATAATTAATATACTCTAAATTTATACAACTTAACATTTAATGATAGCTGTTTCTAACAACCAGCTTACAAAATTGCTGAGAAGTTAACTATTGGTTCCAGCACACCACTGTACTTACCTTCTCTATTGCTCTGTGTTCCTCAGCCCCACCATGGACCTTAGAGCTCAGTGGAGTCATTTAAAATGACAAATAAGCTCTCTTTTGTGCACACTGTGTCTCACACCCTGCATCCATTCACTCTCCCGGCTTGTCTCACTGACTTCCGTTGTTTCAGCGACCTTGGACAATCTGATTACCCACAACCACCTGAATCATTGCTGGAAGTTATGATTAGTATGCCCCACAAGCACCTCACATTCAACTTACACAAAACTGAAGTCATCATCTTTTCCATCTTTTTAGATTTTGTCTCCTTGAATAGGAGACATGATACACCTGGTCACTGAGTACTCTTGAATTCCACCCTTTCCACATCCTGTCACCAAAAAATCCTGTTATGCCACTGCCTTCAGACTTCTCAACTTTCTTTTACTTCTCTTCACTTCAGCTGTGACTGTCATAGCCCAGGTATTGATTCTCTCTTGACAGGTTATTTCAACAGCTTCCCAAGCAGTCCCTCTACCTCTGGTCTTCTACTTAGCCTTTCTTCACCCTGACCTCAGAGTTGCCTTTCCAACTGTTCCCTTTCTCTAGGCTGTCCCTGCCCATGCAACACAAACCTGTGAGGGTCAGTAACACGGTCACAATCCTTCCCCCTCTATGATTTCATTGTCTAGTGGAGACAAGCAGAGGAGTCCCCTGGGCACACACAGGTTTACACACAAACACCTGCATATATGAAGTGTCTTAACTCAGATTACGTATTTAGTCTGACAAATAACCCTTGCCCCCCTACATACCTTGCTTGTGGAAATTCACTAGAGTTCAGCTAATTAAACTGTTCATCACTCATTTCAGAGCTTTTCTGCTTTGTACTTACATCCTCTAGCTAATCCAACCAGTTGAAATTGAAATTTATCTGAAAGATATTTGCTATTGTCCAGAGATTCGTCTTCAGTCTTTTACCCCAATTACACCATGGGATAAAGCTATAAAAATACAATTATGGGCACTTGACTTAATGTCTAGAGATAAGATTCTCTGGGGAGTTGTGTCACTTTGATCAACCTTAATTTATAACAACAGAACCATCTGGGTCTGATTTCTGTGAACATCTAATTGAAAAAAAAATCAGTTAATTTATCCACACTCCACCTTTGAGCTACATCATTTCCTTTAAGTGACAGTAGCTGCATTTGCAAAAATATATTGGATTTTTTTATTAACCCTAATTCATATACGCAGTATTTTAATCTTAATCCTAAATGATTTAGGTTCAGCACGACTTGCTAGAATGAATAAAATTCGTTGGATCATAAAAGAAGATAGAAAAGTTAAATGATCTGAAATATATTTTATGTGAGACTTTCATTTTTTAATAAAGCTTCAGAAAACATGCCTATATTCTACAGGAAAGAATATATTAAAGGAACATTGGAGATTTCAATAACTTCTGATGCTCGCAATGGATTATTTAGATGTTTATAACTGAAGGGAAATGTTTTCCATCAAAATCTGCTGAATTATGTTTTCTGGGGATATTTTTCCAATACAGTCTTATATGGTGAACAACGACAACAAAAAAAGCTTTAAAAACAATTTATCTTAGAAAGGATAACAGATTTTACTAAAAGATCTTCATGTTCTTAATTCCTGTATAGAGTTTTTCATTTCTTAAAATCTGGCTCAATACAGACAGCAATACATAAGAGCTGTTTTCCCCTTCCCGGTACCTGCCTACTGAATGCTATTTTGTACTTGTCAACCATGTCCAAGTGCTGTCAGCCTACCATTTGTCAATGGCACAAATGCCACTTGCAAAGCTTTACTGCTTCACCTTAAAAAGAAAGGATGGCATTTCCACACAACTGTCGTGGGACTTCTTGCTACGCCACTTTGTTTTGATTGTTTCCCATATGGAATGAGATGGATCCTGAGCTTTGGGTAGAAAATAAATTATGATGAATATGGCTTAGATACTCCTGGTGTGCTGCCTTACCAAGAATATTTATTTATTCATTCGCTTACCCATCCTTGTCTTCATGAAACGTCAACTTTAATAGTGGTTCAAACTTTTGAGTGCTTGTTACGTGCCAGGTCTGTGCTCAGCATTTTGTACATTATCTCATGCATGTCCCCTTACAGGAGGCATCGGTAGATGATGCCCATTTTTCAGGGGAAGAAACTGTGGTTCGAATAACTTTCATGTGGCCAAGTTTTCTTTCTCTCTACCCCCACAATCAGCTTTTAAACAGAAATATGCTTTCCTAAAATTAGTCAGGAAGGTGATTTCCAACTATAAATAGGGTTGCGAATTTAGTTAATAAAACCATAGCATGCCAACTAGATTTGAATTTTACTTGTGAGTATTTTTAGTATACATACACTTCATGCAATATTTGGCATATATTCGTACTAAAAAACATTCATTGTTAATTTCAAATTCAATATTAAATGGGCATCCTCTATTTTATTTGGCAACCCTATTTATAATGCTAGCCCAGGCTTCCAAAATTAGATCCCTTTAATGTCTGATTTATCCAAACTCCTGTGGGTCCAAAGCCATTTGTCATACTCTAATCTTAGCTTAGTTCCAGCCAACCTGTGTAACTGTGGGACGATTCATATGTCCCCACACTGGGTGACACCGGCAATGTCCCAGGGGTCCTCAGCTAATGAGACCCCTCCTGTCTGCAGTGGGAGAGACCTTTGCTCCTAGGTCTGTCTTTTGACACTGCCATGTGTCTGCTGCATTGGGTTCCTGGCCGAGATGGACCCTCCTGTTGACCTCTGAGCTTGTTTTTTCTTCTGTCCTAGTTGCTGATGGGCCCTGTTGGCAACAAGCCTGTCCAGGCTTCTGCATTTCACCCTTGGGCTGTGTGAGACACCGTGTTTTTTCATTTCCTCAACAGACTTAGGAAAAGTGTATTTTTTACGTGACACACATAAAGTCTGGACACTGATGAGGTGATAGTGAAAACTCATGGGACTGGGGCAGGAGAACCACAACAGATTCAACATCATCAAAATAGGCACACGAAGCACAGTGGGGACTGGGAAGAATGGACTTGGGCACAGATGTGTACATGGAGGTTTCATGTGAATGTTTATGACAGTGATAGATGAAAACACATGCCAATTAATGCCTTCCGGTTGGTCTCTCTCTGGATACAAATGTCTGAAAAACATTTAGGATAAATTCTTGTTGTTGACAGGGCCAGGACAATGGTGAGGCAAGCAAGCACCCAGGGCACAGCATTTAAGAAGGTTCTCACTCTTTGGAGTCAATCTTGCATTTGAAGGGCCCTGAAATCACCCACCTCCTTAAAGGTTGTGCCCTAAGTACCTTGCTCCTCACCCAAGTCCTGGCCCTGAAATTTGGACTTCCTTCTGCCTCACCAATATATTGATTTTCTATGATTCCCCATGATTCCATAACTATGTAAAATTAGCATGCAGTGAAACTCATTTAATACTATTTCTGAAAAGAGCTTCGGGTTATTTAAAGAAGAGCAACGTCTCATTTATCAATCAGTAAAATGCAATTGCATGAACTTACAGATCCTAAATGTCAAAACCATCTCCTACTTAATATTCACTTACTCTTTCTGGGCAAAAGTAAGATAAAATATGTACCATTTGGAAATCACAGTGTACAAGAACATGGATTAAAAAGAACATAGACCTAAACTCCAGTGCTAGCTCTGCACCTGGTATGTGGTCTAGCACGCATGGATTCACCTCTTTGAAACAGTTTCTCTACATGTAGAATAGCAAAATACCCACTGAAAAGAATTGTGTTGAAGATTAAATAATGATTTGTAATTGGTTGAGGCCTAGTGAGTTGTTTTTCTTTTAAGAGACAAGAGACAGGGTGGTCTAACTCTGTTGCCCAGGCTGGAGTACAATGGTGCAATCACAGCTTGCTGTAGCCTCAAACTTCTGGGCTCAAGAGATCCTCTTGCCTCAGCCTCCAGAGTAGCTGGAACTGCAGGGGTGTGCCACTCTAGTGAGTTCTTAAGAGATGTTGGTTCTCTTAGCTCTTCTGTCTTGACAATAATTTCTTATTATATTTGAGGTTAATTAAATTGAAATTCTAACATGAATAAGATAGGACACAAATCTCTTTCTCAAAGACCATCTGTAATTACACAGAAGAGCAAGCACTAGACTTAGAACCAAAAATCTTGAGTTCAATTCTTTAACTGATCACACCCTACCTGAGGTGGAATCATTTAACCACTCTAAACCAGCTTTATTATCTGTATAACTGTGTATGTTTAAAGCCCTTTATTCAGAACTATTTCATTGATGATCCTGTAGTCAAAGCTGCTTAGAAAAAATGTTTAGATCTCATTTTTGTAAGATTTGTGAAATGACTTTGGGTCACAGTTGTCACAGAAATTTCTGAGCATCTCTTTGAAACAGATTGTTCATTACAATAATCTGTGATCATTAGCAACACAACCCAAGCTAAGACCAAATCGAGATCAGCTTAGAACAACTAAGTCACCAGCATGGCTGAAGACACTTAAAAATGATTGTTTTTCACATCTGTTAGACAGGACGATTTGTTATGCAGCAATAGCTTACTGATACATTGCCCTTTAGAATCTGGCTCATCTACTGATTCTAAGATTTCCTCACTTCTCCTGGTCCAAAGTTATGTCTCCTTCTTCTGCATATCTACAGCATATAATATTTGTACTATCAATTGAAAATTAATGTCTTGGAGCACATGAGTATGTTTTTATATCTCTAATCTGATAGTAATTGCCTTGTTTCAGAGACTCTAGTACCTCTTAAATCCTATAGTTCCTAGACCTAGCCCATTATCTTATGCATCTCAAGGGATATGTAAGTATTTATTCCTTTGATTAATATACATTTTTGTTCAAATCCTACCTGAATTTGTTTTTAAGAAAAGAAAAGGTGTCATTATATTTGTGCTAAATCACTAGTTCTTAACAATTCTGATTTAATTAAATTAGGGCAAGGCATTGGTATCTCTTCAAAGTTTCTCAGACAATTATAATGCATATCTAGGATTAAGAATTACTGTTTTTGGCTTGGCTGAGAGTGGATTAAGTCTTTAGGAAACTTTCTGTTAAAGGAGTTTATTTTGCCATGTGCCTGTACTCCAGGTGGAATCATCTGCTGCCCCTTCCTAATCTGTTCCATGTTTTGGTTTATCGGTGTCCTCCTGCTCCAGCTCTGGATACAATGTCTTAAAAACTCTGGGATTTTCCCTGTCTCATTCCTGTTCAAAAGCAGAGCTGTATGAACTCCTCGGTTCTCTTTATATTTTAAATACAAACAAATCCTTTAAAACCAAATTGATTCATCAGTGGGAAAAAAATAGCACCAAGTGGAATGTTGGTATTTTTATAACTTCTAAGTGAACAATCCATTTTAAATGATTAATTCCATTACACTGCAATTTATATCTAGTGCCAACTAATGAAATAAATTAGTTTCAACATCAATTCAACACTCTTCCTTTGCTCACATGCTCTCATTAGCCTCATCATGAATGTTTTGCTACAATAATTTTTCTGCCATGCCAGCTGCACCATTACTGGACTGTTCTTATTGATTGCTGAGAAGTCAGATGTAAGAAAGAAGAATGGGCAGGGAGTTGGTTACTATGATCAGTTTGCATTTTGGAGGTGGAGGGCGTCATCAACAAGGTATTTATTCTCTTGTTTATTTTCTAGAGGAAATGATATATATTTGATTCCACATACATTAAAAAGCTCTCATATATATGCGGGTTTCAAAACAGTTTTTAGGGACGTGCCTTAGAAGATGTCTTTGTGTTGCTGTAACAGAATTCCTGAGCTTGGATAATTTATTTATTTTTTTAATGCGGAAAAAGTATTTTATTAAATTCTCCCTCTTTTCATGATAAAAATTTTCAGCAAGCAAGAAATAAAAATAAGCATTTGTACACTAATAAAGGATATCTACAAAATGACTATAGCTAATGTCATACTCCTGGTAAAATATTGAATAATATGCCCTTGAGGTCAGGAGTAAGAGTGTCCACTATCACCATCTATATTCCAAGTTTTATGGGAGTTCAAGCTGGCACAATAAAGCAAGGAAAAGAAATAAAAAAAATAAATGTTTTAAAGGAGGATGTAAAATATTTCTATTCATAGACACGATGATTATGTACATATAAAATTGAAAATATATTAGAATATAAATTAATTTAGAAAGGTCACTGTCTGGGTATAATGTCAAAGTAGAAAAACCAGATGTATTCACTCTGAGTTCCTATCTCTTACACACACACACACACACACACACACACACACACACACTCCTCATGCCTGCGCAAAGTTGTATGAGGAGTGACCAAGTTCAATGCCAATGACACAGGGACATTAGGGACATTGGTGTCAAATGGATGTGAATTGTAAAGACTCTTCCAAGGTAACACATCCAGCCTCAAGCTCCAGCCTTCCCTACATTTCAGCCCTGTTCACAGCATTAACCAAGCCTGTGCTCTAACAGAGAGAAAGGGAAAGGAAAAAGCAGAATACACATTTTTCAAATACTCACAGAGCATTCACTAAGTTATACCATATTCTGGGTCACAAAAAAAATTCTTAACAAATATAAAATAATAGAAATTTTAAACAGTACTTCTTGTCCTACAATAGAATTAAATTAGAAATAAATAACAAAATATCTTAAAAAATCCAAATTTTTGTTAGCTCAACACCACATTTCTAAGTAGTTTGTATTGAGTGAAAATAAACATATAACATATCAAAATCTGTGAGCTAGAGCTCAAGAAGTTCTTAGAGGAAACGTTATAACCAAATGTTTCATGTTCTTTTGACGTTTTTTAAATAGATGTCTAAACATTTAGGATTATGTCCTCTTGAAGAATGGGCCCTTTATCACTATGAAATGACATTCTTTATCTCTAGTCATATTTTTTGTTCTGAAATCCACTTTGTATGATAATGGATATGGTCACTTCAGCACAACTTTGATTAGTACTAGATGAATATGCCCCTTTGCTCCTTTCACTTTAGCCTATTTTGTCTTCACATTTTAACATGTTCCTGCTGCAGCATATAATGAAATCTGATAATTTCTTCTCTTAATTGGGGTTAATTATAATTTATATTTAATGTGATTATTTTTTTAATTTCAGAATATTACGGGGGGTAATATATAAAGAAAAGGGGTTTATTTGGCTCACAGTTCTCGCGGCTTAAAGTCCGAGATTGGGCAGCTGGATAGCAAAAGCCTCCGGCTGCTTCCCCTCACAGGGGGAAGCAGAAGTGGAACAGGCATGTGCAAAGAGATCACATGGCGAGAGAGGAAGCCAGAGAGAGAAACCAAGGCAGCTTTTAACCACCTGCTCTGGGGAAACGAATACATTCCCATAAGAATGAGAACTCACCCCTGCTGGAGGACATTAATCTATTCATGAGGGATCCACACCCATGACCCAAACACCTCTCACTAGGCCCCACCTCCCAACACTGCCACATTGGGGTTTAAGTGTTGGCAGGGAAAAACCATGCCACATCCCAACCATAGCAAACGACTTGATTTACTGCATGAAATGGTAATGTTACATATGTTACAGTACATTTCTGTATTGATAGTGCTTTCTTTTCCACAATCTTGTATGACTTTCATAGAAAACCTAAGAAATCAGAAATAGAAACACTTTTGGCCACATTCTATCAACAGAGAAACTATAAATCAGAGGGCTTATGGTGACGGGTAAGACCAGACTTCTGCCCTCTCAAAGGTCAGAATTGGAAACCAAAGATGGCAGGTTTGGGGAAACCGACTGTTGTGTAAGTTATATATTTAGTGGGGAGAGGTGATTCCATGTAGAAAAGAGCTATATCACTGATGTGCTTTCTAATATTAAAGCGGGAGATGTGACCCTAAATACTCCATTGAATATTCCACAGTGCCAACACATAAGGTACTTAGCGCCCGGCCCAGGGAGACGATTCAACCAATATTATTGAATGAATAAGCCATTCCCTCTCATGGAGACACCATTTAAAACCAATTGCCTCCAGGTGCAGCACATCATCTTAAACCAGTGTGAGTAGCATTAGACAGAAAGGCCCCTAGTAAAGGTCTCGGGGATGATGGCATCGCATGGATATATTTTGACAGTCAAGTGAGAGTAGATTCAAAGACTTTTAGGAGAACAGAGCTACAGAAATGTTGACCTCAGAGTCAGTATTCAGAAAAGGAGGATGGAGGGAAGGGCATACACCAGCCGGTACCCCAGATGTTTCAAGGAGAGATGTGGGGCCAATGTTTCCTATTCTGTTATTTCGCAGAGTCATATCTCAACAGCATGAAAGAGTGGAAAGAATGCTGACTTTGCAGAGATGCAAAATCCCTTTCATCATTGTATTAGCTGAGTGATATTGAAAACTTGTTTTAAATTACTAAGCCTCTGTGTTTTCATTTGAGAAAAAATCAGGAAAATACTTAAATGATTAAGCTAACTGAAAGAGTTTTAAATTTTTACCTAGAATATAATAAATACTCAAAAATATTTGCCCCATTTCATCATCTTCATTTCTCTCCTCTGGTAATCCCCAAATTCTCTAAATTTTAAAGTATTTATCCTATGTGGAGTGGTTAAAAATTCAGAATATGAAGTCCTACCATAACGGGTCAAATCTTTTCTTCATCACTTATAACTGTAATCTTGGGCAGGCAATTTAATTACTCTTTATTTCAAGAATTTCAGGAATTCATCATTTATAAAAGAGTACCTACTTAACAGGGCTGCAGTAAAAAGTAAATGGAAAAATATATTATCAGGAAAGGTCTGAGTGCATGGCTTACAGCAAGAGCTCAGTAAGTCCAGCCCAGCCCCCGCCTGTCTTACAGGACTTGCAGCACCTGCTCACCTTCATGCTGTATCGCTGACAGGCCTCTCCTTGGCAGCATATGGGTCACCATCTGTGGGGTACCTGGGTTTGGCTAGTGCCCTTTTCCTGAAGCAGAGGCCTTTGTCTCTGTCAGCTGGCATCAGCTATCCTCCACAGCCCCTGGATGGAGCCACATCCTCCCACCGTGCAGCTTTGCTTCAGGCAGTCGAGCCCATCCAGGTACTTTCAGGCTTCTGGGGCTTTCCCAGGTGATGCTCTCCTTCATAGTACTTTGCAAGACAGAGTTGCGTACTTAACCTTCCTCTGGTTTGCATATGTAAGATGAGCTAAGCTCATTCCAGCTCCAAAAGTCTTGTGATGATCATAGTTTAAAGTAATAATAATTTGATCTGAAACATAATATTAATAGTTCTCTCCTTTGCAAGTATTCTCAAGGGAAATATTGGTCCATTTAAATATTGATGATCTATATAGAATCAGCATGTGAGACCTGTCCAGAATCAGGTAACATACTAAATCTGTTTTGTTTTAAAGTAGAGTTGACTTTAAAAAAAAAAAAAAAAAATGTTTAGACATCCAAATTTTTTATGCTAAACCAATTTTGATGAGTCTAGCAAAACCGCAGACAGCAGGTATTATTAATAACATTGTGTTAGTCAATCAACCCCTTGATCACAATGTTTTTCTTAATTGTCTCATAACCTGCATTTTGTTCTGGTTTCAAGCACACTTAGGTACATATGTACAGTAATCCTAAAATCCCAGAAAACTGCTGTCTTTTATCAATTTAAAAAGTACTTGATCTTTTATCTTATTCCCAGATTCCTGGAAAAGGTGGGGTTTAGTGACTGGATTAGAGGAGATAGCAGAGGATTTGTCACCCGATTCGCAGCTCTGCTCCTTTTCTCATTAGCTGTTTGACCTTGGGTACTTTGCTGAGCCTTGCTCAGCTCCGATTCCTCAGACAGCTGGCTCTGAAGTTCAGCTACTGACTACAACATGTGGAAGAGGCCAGGCCTCACCTGGGCCCTTAGAAAATACAAGAGGGAAGACAGTAATATGTTTTTGGGGGGTAGAGGAGGGATCTTTAGTCCTTAGCCTCTTTTCTCAGTACTCAGCAACAGCCCAGAAGAAATGATAATGTCACTAAATAATACTGTGTTGATTAACTGGTTTCCTTTCCATTCAGCTGGAATTATATGTACTGAAGGTGTCGGGTTTCAGTCTGAAATGTTGGTTCTTAGTGTGCTCATGGCTGAAGAATGACCAGATGCACCAAAGTAAGGCAAGCACAAAAATGCGGTTTATTAAGGAGAGAAAGATAGGATTATAGGGCAAGAGCAAGGTATAGGTTTACAGAGCATGACACATACACCACAGATGACGACCAGACCCACTGTCGCAGCAAAGGGAGAGCCAAAGGAAGGGTGAAAAAAGGGACTGGTTATGGTCTGCATCTTGTTTTATAGTGCTCGGATTGGGACCTCGTGGTTCAGACGTCACCGTGGAACCACTTTGATTGGACAGTTGGGAGTTGCGTGACATGAGTCTTACTGCGTATGCAGATCTCCCATGAGCCTCTCTGAAAGCCCATTTTGGGGGTGAACTGCAGCAGCACCCACTTTCATCCCTAGAGACACGGAATCCCTCAGGTCTCCAGGTTTTCATTCAGACCAAAAGTTTAGGACTGTTAGTCATCTGTGCCTCTGATGAATCAAGTTAATTTTTACGTTTGAAAGCTACTGTTGTGCCTAAATCTTGACAATCCCGTAGGGACAATAATTAAAGGGAACCTTGGTGGTAAAATGTAAACTACTGACTGCAAACTAAGGTTTGAACATTTAGAATTTGTGGCCACATGATGCTATGAAATAATTTAAATTTTTGTCTCAATTACTTCTCATTCTTCTTGTCCATAGGGAGAAATGAGTGGTTTATGGAGAGATACCTTTCCCTGTCTCATAATAATAGTGCTTCCACATGGCTATTTTCTCCTATTTCAAAGCTTTCATTATTATACCATATCTTTTAATTCTCCTAACACTCTTGAGGTTCATGAGTAGGAATTACTGCAGAGGAGGAAACAGAGACCCAAAAAGACTAAGAAAATTCCACGACATTAGAGAATTATTAAGCGACTATCCTTGGGCTGAATTAGGGTCCTGATTTGCCAAGGACAGTTCTAGTTCACACATGCTGCCCCAGCACAATTACTGAATGATCCCTCTCCTCTCTCCAAAAAGAATTTATATGTTTCTACCATCACTTCAGCTAGAAAACACATCCCCTGAGTCCCAATCTCATGCCTGTTCTACTGTACCAAACTGGGTTTAGATACAGCTGTTACTTCAGGAAATTAACATCCCATCTCAGTCAGGATCACTTTTGCCACTACGGAGCTGAGAGGAGATGAAGCGCAGGTGAGGTCAATGCCACCGCGGCACTGATAAAGCCTCCGGTTCCTGGTCAGCTTCCTGCAGGGCAACAGCTCCTTTTCAAATTACTATCAAGAGGATTAATTTCTCAGACATCACTGAATAATGTCCTGAAGTTTGATTTGTTTTTTCTATCAGTATTTCTCCCCACAGCTGCAATCTGGAAAAATCTAAATCATTACTGTAATTACATGAAAAGATCAAAGAGCTGGCATTAATTTCTGCATACTGGACAGTTTAATAGTTCAATTGAATTCCATTAAATCTGATTTCATTATTAATAAATATCAAAGTTTTTATCAAGGTTTCATTTTTCTTCATGTTTCTTTTAAAATTGGAATTTAAATGTAAACCATCTGTTCCTTCTGAGCACAACATACCACACTTACCTGTCCAGCCGGGAAGTTGCAAGTTGCATATGAGATCAGTGTAGGTCTCACTAGCATCAGGCTGGTGAATGTGCACACCAAGTAGCTGACAACATGAAATGGAGCCCAGCACACAAGTCTTCAGTCTGGTTAGTAAAATGAAATACAACTAAACACAAAATCTCTTGCATGGAGATAGCTCTTGATGGCTTTTTGTGGTGGTGGTGGCAGTTTTGTATTTGCTTTGCAAAGCACAACAGCTTTACGATATAAACAGGCCAACTGTTACCAAAAGTCTATTGATGTAGAAATGAGGCACATTCACTCTTCTGTTTTTCCCTTTTTTTCTTTTTTGTTTGTTTGTTTGTTTGTTTTTGGTCCATCCCCATTCTTTCTGAAGTGCCTCTGTCCACTGAGCCTTTTCAGTACTTCTTCTAATTGGACTATCTTTGCACCTTCATGTCACCCCTAAGCCTTAGTCAACTGGGTCTCAAGAATTCCCCTTATGTGCAGGCCTTCTTGCAGATGACTTCCAAGTGTGGCCAGGAATCCTGGAGAGGACGGCCACCTACAAGTGAGGGGTCCACCTGAGGGTGCACACATCCCAGTCCTGTGGCGCACATGGGCAGGCAACCTGCCTGATCCAGCCCTCTCTTGGCACTGGGAATGTCAGGGTAACAGACAAGATGTGGCCTCCAGCTGCACAAAGCTTCCGGCCTCCTTAGGTAAGCAAGAACTAGAAAATAAGTTTTAAGTGTGAGGCAATTCACCTGTTCTTACGAAATGGCAGAACAAGGTGGCCTGAAATCCTTAGAACTGAGAAAGTCTGCCTCTTTGAAGAAATGGCAGTTAAGCCAAGATTTGAATAGGAATAACAGTGGCCAAGAATGACAGTGGTCAAGAAAGACTAGCCAAGGTTGTGATAACTCTTAGTGAAGTGATTTTAACAATGAGACACACTGGCTCTTTCTTAGTCAAGTCTGTCACATATCAGCATTCTTACTTTCAAATGCCTTGGTGATTGTCACCCAGCCTCATTTCAGGGTTCCTAACATGGCCCTGTGTCGTAGATCCTACTAAAGCTCATTCCCTGAGGGTTAAGCCACAGTTCCAGTCTTTTTCTGGATTCTACTTTTGTCTAGGGAAATAAGGTGTAAGTAATGGAAGAGGCAAATGCCACTCAAGTGTGAGCTGTGAAAATACCTTGTGTGGCCAGAAGCCAGAGAAGCACCAGGCAGGATGGGATGGCAGAGCACATTGGGAAGCCACAGACCTGGGCTCTGCAAGGCGGGTTCTGTTTGCAGCGAGACTGTGTGGCCTCAGGAAGCCTGCCCAGAGCCCCAAGCTGACCTACAGAGTCAGCACTGATGTCGGGGCTGGGAGCCAGGGCAGGGTCTGTATGATCACAGCAAAGGAGCTCGGGGATGAAAGACCCAAACAGGGTTTCAACAGGAATCCCACAGACAAGCAGAAAGGCCCATGGGGGAGGGAAACAGTGATGTGCAAAGGGCCCAGACTTTGGGGATGCAGCAGCCTGAGATTCAGTCCCACGTGTTGCTCCTTGCTGGGCCATGTGCGCTAGTCACTAAGTCATGCAGAGCCTTAACACAGGAAGTAAGACTGCAAGCTGGAACATTCAGAGACAATGCACAGACAGCAGTGAACATCCGTCTTAGCACTCGGTAGTGTGCAGAAGACCAGACTGGGTTTAAGGGCCATTCAGACAGGGAAGGGTAAACAGTAGAAAGCACAAAGAACACACACAACAGATGCAGCCTGGAGCTGGCAGGGCAGCAGCCTGGGAAGATGGAAAAGCACCATTTATCAGGGCTGTCTTCCCCTTTAAAAGGTACAAGAGGAGCAGGAGACAGGATGTAGGCATGGCAGGCCCAAGGGACCAGGACTCAGGCCAGAGCAGCACCGTGGACAGGTCAGGCCCAGCAGCAGCACAAGACTCTCTTGACATGTGACAGTGAACCCTGCAGATCCAGTGCCCGGGATTCTGCAGCGCTGCAGTGCTCCTGACTGGTGACTTACCCTCTGCTTTAGGCACCAGCTGGTCTGAGGAGACAAGGCAGTAATTAGAATAATTAGGACAAATCATCGCAGTGAATTAATGAATCACCAGCCTCCCCCTGAGCACCATGGTGGGGTTCAACAAAGAGTGTAACTCCTGGAAACGCCACAGACAATAAACATTCCTGAACTTCTGTGGCACTGCCTGTGTCCAGGGGACAGTTCATTAGGAGGAAAACGACTTTCCTTGTTCTAGAGTTGGCTGATCTGGCCAATTTGGACACTTGTTTAACTGATTTTTTATTAAGATAAGATCCTGGGGGTGAGACGGAGTGACAGCATGAAGGCATTACAAATGCAATGATCGCAGTTGAGGCACAGACAGATGTTCTTTTTCTCAAAAGAAAGAAAGGAGAAGTAAAAACACTGCGGTGTTCATTTTCCTTCACTCTAGTGCATGCACTCCAGGCAAGATTCTGACATTCCGGCCGACATTAATCCTGATGTGTGGCTGTATTTCATCCACGGGACTCAGCAGGTACGAAGCACTGGGGATATGGAACTCATATCATACCCATGATGGAGACTGTGTTAGCATGTTGCATGAGGGTTTTCTTTTTTCTATTTAACACTCACAATAATCATATAAAGTAGATATTATTAATCTCCAGATTATATAAGAGAAAACTGGGCATTGGATTGATTATGTACTTCACCCAGAGTTACACAGAGAGGAAATAACAGACAGGACTCCAGTTGGGAGGTCCAGCTCCACAGCCTATACCTTTGACTTGACTCCTTGGGTGTCTGTTACCAGCTTCTCTTATTAAGAATTGCTCCTCCGGTCTGCGGCCCTTGCTTGAAAAATGAAGCCTGTTTAGTTATGAGTTGAGTTGTGGGGTAAAACATGTAAGACCCTGCACTTGGATGATTGTGAAAAACTGCACTGTGTCCGAGTGTTCCTCAAATTCTGCTCTTCCTCCGGACTCTGGAAAGTCAAGACATTCTGAGTTGCCAGTGTTTAATCCAGAAAACTAATTCTGAAGGAACAAACAAGAAATCCTATATTTTCCAGGTACACAGCTGTCATCCATAATATTCTGGACCAGCATCTATAAATATCATCAACACCGGAAGACCACTATAGGAAAAAGAACCGCTAGAAAGCACCAGGTTGGTGCAAGAATTGCCCTGTACTTTCCGGAGCTAGCAAGTAATAGACGTTGGCCAGGTGGTGATACAGTCATCTATGGGACATTGAAGAAGTTTGACACAGATAACGTCTCCTCTGAGAATGAGCCCATGCTCTGTGATTTAGTCAACACAGGTGTGTGAAAAACAAGTTTAAAAAATAACTTTGAGTTCCTAATGACTTTGGGGAAATGACATAATTGCCCATCACACTGTTTCCTCCCAAAATCTAATGATTTTGAGGTTGGATGATGGCACCATGTGCTCTTCTTGTCTTCCTGGCAAGAAAAACTAGCGTTATACAAGTTTTCTCACTTTAATCCCATAAGTTATAAGATAGATAATATTTATTCTTGTTATGAAGAAGAAAAAAGAAAGACTGAGTCATGCAGAGATTAAGCAATGCTAAGGTCACAGTCAAAAGCTAAGAGAACTGGAATTTACGCCATCCTTAATGATGATAGAATTTCAGGCACCTGAAAATGGCCCTGAGCATGTGCATATGTTTGTGTATGTGCACGCCTGTACACACATGTGTATATATAAATATATGTATACTTTGAACAGTAGAATGGCTTCTGTGCTTTTCAAATCACCCCACATTGTTATTAGATATATGATGTCACCTCCCAGCTACCATCTTGAAATGTGACTTTTTAAAATGGAATCTTCAAACTGTAAGGCGGGGCTAGAGACCCCATTAGCCAAGTTTCTTATCTTATGAAAAAGGACTCAAAGGCGCGTGGGGTGTGCTGAATCACACAGGACCTATAGAAAGCTGAGGCTGAGCCGGGTCTTTCATGAGGAGGGCTCTGTTCCAGGCACAGTGTTTATCCTGGTTTCAACACACTGCCTCGCAGTTTGCAAAGCATTCACACACACCACACACATGCACACCAAGTGAAAGAAAGGCTATTTTGCACTGCAGATTACATTTCCTTTCCTGAAATCCCCACTGATTCTTCTCCTGGACTGCCCAGGCATTCACTCTTATTAGCATCCTCACTGGGGAAAAGAAAAGATGATTGCAAACAGAAAGTGGAGGAAAAGCTAGGGCCACCCCCACTCCTACCTGCAGCTTTGAACGCCTACTCGGATTTCCTCTGCTTTCTTAGCATAGCCCCCTGTGCTCCTCCTTAGGAAAACGATTTACTCTGCGTCTATCTTAGGCTTTAATGAATCCCGGGGCGCGGGGCCGGGAAGAGGCAGCCTCCTGCAGAAGGGCGCGCTCCGCAGCCCAGCCTTCCACTCCCCGCTCCCTTTCCTCTGTCTTCAGAAGGAAAAACGAAGTCAGCGAGGAATTCAGTGCCAATGCAGCCAAACACCAAGGCAGCCAAGAAATAATAGCCGCCTAAAGAAGGCGGGTGAATAGCGCGCACCCGGGGAGGCCGCGCGTTGTGCGCAGTGCCAGGGAGAGCCCGACACTCCCCAGCGTTAGAGAAACTCAACGTGCAGTGCCTACTCCCCGCCGCCTGGCTTTGTTCTGCGTTAGGCATTTACCGAGTCTGTACGTCCGTTCCTGCCGGCCCTGACTTGCAGCGGGGGCTGGGAGTGGGTGGAGTGCCGAACCCCCCTCTCCCCTGGAGAGAGCAGCGGGGTTCCAGCCTCCGGGTACCTTCAGCTCGGGCTGGGGCTCCCTTCCCCAATCAGGAAAAGCTAGATCGCCTCCGAGGCACGCGGTGCCCCTCTCAGTGCTGGAGGGGCTCTTGGCCAGGACCAGGGGAGCTGCAGACAGAACTTGTGGGGAAAGGACCACAGCCCAGCCGGGGGCTCCCTAGACCACCGAGGCGCAATCACCCTTGGCCAAGTCACTGCTCCCCTTTGGCGCTCAGTTTCCTCCTGTGTTAAATAAATGAATATTTGGTCTGAGGCGGTGTTCTCAGATAAGAAACCCAACTCCAAAGAAAATTTTACAGGAAAGCCCTATTTGAAGAACAAGTGCAAACTACTCTAAATAAAGAAGCCGGAAGATGAGCAGGGTTCTGGAATGAGCACAAGAGTCCTGAGAAGCCCTTAGAATCATGTCAAAATGTAGTTATTGTTCACAGCATGTGAGATATCCTCTCTTCTTTCATTTTATATTATGCTTAACCTCACGTTTGGAAAACAGTCTTCTCAGACATAACTCTTGATCACTTACTGTGACTGAAGCTGCCAGCAGAAAACAAGGCACTCTCTGACCACCTTCTGTAAAATGCCATGCCCTTGCTCTGATACTGTTTTCGTTTCTAGTACTTATCGCTCCCTGACATTCTATTAAGAATTTATTAGCTCATGTGTTTACTGCACATTTTTCTCTTTAGATGCACACTCCATGGGGTCACTCCATGTCCCTTTTATTTGCCACTATGTTTCTAGCACTTAAAATAACACCTGACATAGAATAAATATTTGTTGACTAAATGTCTGGATTTTCCAGAGTTTGATTGGAATTCTCCTTTCTCCCCAACTTGTATATATGTGGGGATAAACCTAAAGCCAGAACAGTGAGATGAATGTTCCCTCGCCTCTCTCAAAGGGTCATTTTCTCTGAGGGAAAAACAAGTGAGATTTTTAATTTACAAGGAATGCAAATTCTACATATTTTGCTGACCTAAAAATAATCATCGTCTTCATAAAAATTTTAAAAACACAAGGGGGACCTCAGCATGCCATCCGGAAAAGGGCTGACAAGGCAGCAGAGGCAGGCTGGCTGACGGTGCCCACTGGGCTGGGCTGGGAATCGTGAGGTGCTGGTGGGTGAATGGATGAACCGTGCCCAGGAGGGTGGAGCTCTGTAATCAGTGGACCAGAGCAGGCAGCCTCTGGCTTCTGCCCCCTAAAAGCTTTGATTGCATCCAAGGAGTCTGATGATTTGAACTAGTGCAAATTGCTGGATTATTAACACAATGGTTCACAAAGGTCTGGGTGCTCTTAGCAGACTTCCACCCCCTCTAAAAGATGATGCTGGCCTTTCCCGCTGGAGGGGCATTGTGCAGTAGAAAGAGGCCAGGCTTGGGCTTTAAGAGCTTTATGAAATCCCAGTTCAACTCTACTCACTATTTCTAGGTATTTCTGCAAATTAATAAACTTCATCTGTAAAACAGGGTGAGGCATAGCTCTCTGGTAAGAGTTTGTGATATGTGGAGTTACTGTTTATAAGGCATTCAGCATAGTACATAGAATAGAGCATTATTTTTTTTACCACTATTACTATAGGTGATACAAAATTAAAAGGTATGATACATATGTTAATTTCAGCCAACATACAGAGACATTCTGAGTGACTAAACTATAACGTAAACCAAGGATGAAACATAAACCTTCTGAAAATTGAATCTTTGTAAACATAGCTAAGATAGATGGCATTGCCCACAATATACACGGTAAGGGAAAATATCCTTCTATTTCATTCCTTCTTTCCTTTCATTTTTCAAGTTGATGGAAGAAGTCATTTTCCATTTTTTTATAATCCAATTCACAGATATTTAGAATAGTTTTAATAGATGGCCAATGTCTTTGACACATTCCACATTTCTTTCAAATGTATTTTAAATATCAAAAATATGCCCAAGTGGAAAGTTTTTACATCTAATTTAATTTTAAGATGGGACCCTAGATCACAAGATCTATGGTAAAAATCTTGGGCTCTGAAGAAGAAAATTCCCAGAACTGTCACTTATAAGCTTAGTGAATTTGGCCTAACTGTAAAATGTTTCTAATAGCCCCTATCTCTTGGGGAGGCTATAAAGATGAAATGAAAGTATGCATATAAAACATATGTCATAGAGCTTGACACATTATAAGCCTTCGAAGAATGTTTACTATTTTTATCATTCAATGTTATAAAGTAAATGTTGAAAAAAAGATCACATCTTTAAAACCCATGGTAGAAAGCAAGAATTTTTTTTTTCCACTGAGGATATATAATGTTGTGAACTCAAATAAAATCTTAAAGCTCCCCCCACCCCCCCCACGACTGACTGAATGTAACCCCTCTTGGCCAAGAGAGTATCCTAAAACTAAATTGCCTGCCAGGAGGAGGGAGGTCAGACATGCCTCATCATGCCCCCCTCCCTTCTTGGGGACATCCTTTATAACCCATTAGCAGGCCTAAGGGCTATGCAAGACAAACCCACAGGTCCTCAATTTATATAACAAATATATGCCAGGTGACTTGTCTCTGATTAACAGACTTTATCTTAAAACATTCCAAGCCTTTAGAAAAAGCTTCATGTCTTTAACCAATTATAAGTCAAAGAATCTTTAAACCCACCTATAACCTGTAAGCCCCCCCACTTCGAGATGGCCCACCTTTTCCGGCCAAACCAATGTATGCTTCCCACGTATTGATTTATGACTTCACCTGTAACCCCTGTGACCCTGAAACGTATAAAACCAAACTGTAACCCAGGCACAGCGAGTCAGTCCACTTGCTCAAAGCTTCTCGAGCGTGGTTCCAGTCCTGGTCCTCAAATTTGGCTCAGAATAAGTCTCTTTAAAATTATTTTACAGACTTTGGCTTCTTTTCTGTTGACAATGTAGACCTTTGATTCATGCCATTTGAGTAAAATGCTGTTTGTTCCAAAAACTGTTAAATTTCTCAAAGTTGATTTTCAAAGAATTAAGGCAGAGTGGTATCTGCATAATAATAAATACCTGGGCACAAAAGAAAAAATTAATGATGTACACAGATGTTCTCAAACATGTGAGTTGCTGTTTGTTGAAAATAATCCTGTACTGCTTTAGTGTACAAAAACATAGATATTTTAATTTCTTAGATCTGGTCATATAACAATCAACATATTCAAGATATATCAACCCAAAATACAAATTTCTCAAAAAAAGTAAAAAATATAAATGATTTTTAACAACCAAAAGATTCATACTTGGTTAAAGAACAATCCAGGGACATGAAACCAAATTTGAGCTGAAGGTAGAAAATCTTTCAGTGCCTCATTTCTCATTCCCAGGATTGTCTATTAGAGCTCTTAGGTAGTTAGCAAGGGATTCCAGGTCTCTTAGGGACGAAAGTGAGTGCTGTTGCCTTGGTGCAATTGCCTCACCTGGGAAGAAGGACAAGGGTGGGCCCCAGACCCCCATCTTGGTCCTGTGCCACCCTAATCCTCTCCCTTGTGACTACCATGCCTGGCGGAGGAGGGAAAACCCTAGGAATCTGCCAATCGTAACTTAGCACGCCAGCTACAAAAAACAATACAGAGGACTCTCTAGTCCACGGGCCAAGCCGAATAGGTACCATAGAGTCCAGAAATTAACCTAGAGCAACCCACATATGTAGTTAAGAAGTCATGCCACTCCCAACTGTCCAATCAAAGTGATTCTATGGTGATGTCTGAGCCACAGGGAGGTCCCAATCCGGGCACTATAAAACAACATTGAGACCATAACCAGGTCCTTTCTGCCCCTTCCTTGTGCTCTCTCTTTGCTGTGATGATGGGTCCAGTCATCATCTGTGGCATTTGTATCATGCTCTGTAAACCTATATCTTGCTCTTGCTCTATAACCCTATCTTTCTCTCCTCAATAAACTTCATTTTCGTGCTTGCCTTACTTTGGTGTGACTGGTCATTCTTCGGCCATGAGTGCATCAAGAACTGACATTTCAGACTGGAACCCAACAGAATCACAGAAGGCTGGACTTAGAAGTGCTCTTGCTCAGGGAGTGGCTAGCACAGTGGTTCTATGGAAGCCTGTAGACTAGGCTTCAGGATGAGCTCAGCCATCTTTGCACAAGTGACCTAACACCATCCAGCTTCAAGTGCCCCCAACCCTAAGATGAAGCTAACAACATCAACCTCATAAGATTGTTAGGGAGATTGAATGAAAAAATGGTTATAAAGCCCTGCGCACAGTGGCAGAACTAAGACCAGAACCTCAAACTCTCGATCTCTGTCCTGTAAGATAAAATTTGTTCAAAATATGATTGGCTGAGCACCTGAGTACAATGTGGTACACTATTTTTTTCCAGAAAAATAATACATTCATTGAAATACTAAAGTCTAAAAATATTTAACAAAAGCTGAATAGATAGAAGATAGATATTGACACTAAATATCACAGACATTCTAGGCCTGAATTTGAAAAATAGCCCATTTCTTTTACAAGGTCTTGGTCCTTGTGGTGGTTTTGGTTGTTTTGGTGGTAGTGGGATTTTTTTGGTTTACTTGGTTTTTGTTTTGTTTGCAATAAACAGTTTGTATATAAGGCAATAAGATATAAGATTTCACTTATTTTGCCTTGCATTTTTAGGCCTTACCAATGGGCCCTTAAAGCAAATTGTAGTCACAGTACCAGAAAGTACAGCCACAATTGCAAACACAGATATCAAAATGCACTGGCAGCAGTGGTTCTATCCAGGACCTCAAAGGCATCATTCCCAGAGGTCTGCTCTCTGGCCTTTCTCCTCTGTCCTGTGGAGGACATCAGCCTCAAGGACTAAGAGAGAAAACCTCAGCCATAATCCTTGACTCTGAGTTGAAAACCATTCTATTCTGCTGCTTTCCCAAGCTGCCAAAGGCCATCTGCACATTTGGAAGAAGGATTATCCATCCCTGGAAAATGTCTAAATCCTCTGGACCTTTTCTGGACTTTTTCTCCGTAAAGGATTTGGCATTCCCCCTTGCTTATTCTCAGGAAAAGGCTTAAGTTTATTTTTGAGAACACTTTCCTCTACACAGATGCCTCCCTCCCATCTGCAGGCAAAGTGTTTCTCTTCTGTGCACAACTAGCAGTAGCCAGTCACTCAACCCTGGTGACAAGTGCCTCTCCCTACCCTGGCAGCCCCTCTGGCCCAAATGAAGTAAAAACAATATTCAATAACTCTTTAATCAGAGTCTAGGCTTTTCAATGAAAAGAATCCTTTGTGGGTCATTGTAGAACAAACCAAGGTGGGGATGGCACTGACAACTGGTCCTTTGAGATGCTCCAGAGTCCAAAGCAAAGGTGACCTGCACCTTCTTCTGTAATCTTCTAAAGCTCTGCCCTATAACTTTCTGGTTAATTTTTGGGCAGAGGAGACACATTTCCCTAAAAGAAATAACACTTTTTAAAGACTGTACTCTAAATCCATGTTTAGGGGAGAACAAAAAAGCCACACCACACGTGTACACACACACACAAACACGCACACAAACACACACACACATTAAATTTACCTGTACAGACACACACAAACACACACACACACACACACATACACACACACACACACACACACACACACACACACACACACTAAATTTACCTGACTCTGCAGGGGTACCATCTTGCTGATAAAACCATTTGCATGACTAATAAAAACACTTAACTCCTCAGTTCCAAGAATGTTTCCCATATATTTGCATAACTAAAACAATTCCGTAATGTGGCCCTTTTCACCACAAAGAGAAAATATATTTCAAAGATAAATACCCCCTGTGACCTCCAGGCAACTGCCAAATCACAGAGCTTCAACAAATATCTGCTTAGTCCCATTGAACACCTCATGCATTTTATCTTAAAAACAGCAGTCGAAAAAATCTTGCTGTCCTACAACCCTTATTGATACTAGATAAAACTGAAATTCATTCAGCAATGCCTATTGAACATTCATTGAGAGTCGTCACGTACCGTTTTCTAATCCAGAGAGAGAGAGAGAGAGGAAATATGTACCTAGCACAGGCTCTCCTGTGGGGCTCATAGTCTGCCAGAGCAAGTAAGAGAGGCACAGCAACAGTGGCAATTCAGAGTACAAAACAATAGTTATAGCAGAGATTAAAAAGCTATGAACGGTCAGAGGAGAAAGAAATTACCTTGTTTGAAAAATCAGAAAATCTTCAAGAATAAGGTCATTTTGATTAGACTTTGAAGCACTGAATAATAGATTTATAGACCTCTTGATGGCAAAGGGAGAAGAATACTCCGGGTGGAAAATCTAACAGGATCAAAGTCATAAAGACAAGAAAACATATAAAATGAGCAGTGTATATGAAATTAGCTTGTCGGTTACCGGTAAAAACTTTCTGAAAGGAGAGAAAAGTTTTTAAAAAACATTTGATGGCCTGTATATTAATAAATACTCAAAAGCTATTCTTTGCCTTGTGCAGAAATAATTTCATTCTATTCTTACCAGCATCTACTAAAGAAATGCAGATAGTAATATCTCTATTTTTCTGAGGAGATAACTAAGAGCAGATAGGTCACGTGACTTACCTAAAATCACAAGCCATGGTGTCATCCTGGTAGGTCACTGATTAATTCAGATACTGTACACAGCAGTGTTAATTCAGATACTGTACACCGCAGAGTGCCTGATATTGAGTCAGTGCCCGAGATGACAGCAGAGGTGTCGGTAGTAGCCAACCCCAGAAATGGGAAGTTAAAAACCCTTCAGGCTGAGCTCTTCCTAGAAATATATGCTATCTCTAATTACATAAATATATATTTGAATCCAGCATTAATTCCATGGCCTAATTGAAGTTCTTCATCAATTTAAAGCTTCTATTAAATAAAATTGGCCCTGGGAATGCATTACACACTGAAAAAGTAGTTAAAATTAGTACTGGGAGTGGATTTCTCTTCAGTGAAGACACCACCTGCGCCTAGATAAAGATATAGGCAGGTAAACCATCTAGAATGAAATCAAGAACTAAAACAAGGTTGCTTTCCTGGAAGGCCTGGGGACGGGTGGAGTGGCCATGGGCCCGATGCCGTGAGTTGCACGTGACTCGCTGCAGTTCGCTTTGCTGGTTTAGCCTGCTGTGGCCCCAGGGGTGGCCGGATGATTTCCCGTTTAGCTGTGGCATTCTAAAATTCTAAGTGTCACACGTTATTGGCTTCTGAGTTCATACTCATGATTTGTGATTGGGGAATGTGTTACTGTTTTATAGTAGATGTATGGTAAACAAGGCTTACAATCAATCACCATTTTGTGAGTGGTATTTACCCAGTTTTGTTTTGTGGTCAATGGGATCTGACTTGAAGGGCTACAAAACTATCAAAATACCATTAATTATTGTGTGGAATGGAAGTGGGACTTTACACACACACACACACACACACACACACACACACACACACACACAACACACCCCACACTACATGTACATATGACATGGAATGAAAAAAGAGCAAAATTTTAGTGCTCGGTGAGTTCTTCCAGATTTGAATTCTCAATGATCCACAAAAGCATGCAATTGCTCCTCAGTTTTCCCTCAACAAAGATTAAATTAGTAGGTATTGTAAATAACACTTCACAGAGCAAAACCAGACTGAATAAATAGCTACATTTGGAAATAAAGACAAGAGATGATGAAATGAAATGCAGCATGGAAAAATGCTCAGAAAAACAGCCGAGAAGGCCATAAAACAGCAAATCGGCCATGTTTATAATGCATTAAGGGAAATGAAAGGAAATCATGAGACCGTTTGTGTATATTGGCCTCAAGAATAGGGACGGTTGAGTTCTTCCAGCCTTGCTCCTGTAGAACTTAGAATCATGCAGAATAGAAAGTCCAGGGCCAGGATTAAAGAGGAAGCATGGACACTGGCTTGTGATCAGCTCCTGACAGCAGTCCCCTGGCATCAGTTTCCTCATCTACAGAGGGGGGAATATAGCACTTACCTTTTGTGTTTTTGTGGGAATGTGATCTATGCAAGGACACTTTGTAATTTGTACATTGTGTTCTGAATTTCAGTCATTAAAATTATTAATATCATGTTATTTTACAGTGAAAGGTACATGATACCATTTTACTATTGTACAACGTAATTCTCATTTTTCAGGTAAAGAAATTAAACTCAATGAGGTTAGAGTCATAAAAGAAATAATAACAATTACAGTTTAATGATTGCTTAATGAACATTGGGCACTGTGTTCCTTTGTCTTTATTTAATCTTTACAATAATTCTACAAGGTGGATTATTTTATCTCTGTTCTGTAAATGAAGAAATTGAGGCCAGAAGGAGTGACATAATTTTCCCCAAATCAAACAGCTCATAGAGGGTAAGATGGGATTTAAACTTAAATCTAGGCATATCTATTATAAGGCTTATACTATTAATCACTATGTTTCAATGTAGTAACATCATAATTAAGTGTCTTACTACAGGCAAGAGACTATACTAGTTGCAGGTAGGGGTGAGGGATATAGGGCAGAAATGGTTCACTGTGCTCCTCTAGAATGAACAAGAAACTCATTGACTAGTGCGGGTCCCAGGCCCAGAGCTCGGAAGACCCGGTGGTTCTGGAGAGCAAGCTGGAGCCCAGAGCCTGACAGCAAGTTACAACCAAAGTCCTTAGAACAGCAGAGGTCAAAATCAGAAAAAAACAACTTCTGTCATAAAAGACAAAGAACAGACACAAGTCATAAATTTAGAGGAAAAACATTCTTTCAGAAATCAAGATAATGAAATAAGTGCAATGAAAATGCTAAAGGATCTAGTGGAATAGGTACACAATATGGGTGAAGAAATGGGAAACTAGCAGAGAGATGGAAATGGAAAAAGGGACAAGAGAAAATATTTTAAAGTGAGAAAATATGATACATGAGAAATTCATTAGGTGAGCTTAACAAAGGCCTGTACTAGCAGAGGAAACTCAATGAACTTGGAAACACATGTATAAAAAGTATCAAAAATGAAACACAAAGACAAAACAGTGAAATGAAATAACAGAATACCAGAGATCTTAGATCAAATATCTAACAAGTGAATTAGAGTTTCAGAGGGAGAGTGGGGAGAAAACAAGGCAGAGGAAATATTTAGAGAGATAGCAACCAAGAACTTTTCAATCCAGATGTGCAAAATGGTGGACTAGGCAACTCCACCCTGTCACCTACCAACAGAAACATTGAAAACAAGCAGAAATTGTCAAAACACACTTTGTCAGAACCCAGGAAAACAGTGAAGAGGTTCCAATAACCAAATAAATGCTGAAACAAAAAGTCCCTTCAGAATGGGAGAAAAGTCCCCTCACCTTTGAGCAGTCTTGTTCTTGAAGTGGCTGTAGCCTGTGTTCCCCTTTTCTATGATCCGGAAGTGAGAAGAGTAAAGTCTCATTTGTAAATATCATGTGTGTAAGTGCTTCTCTGTCTTGGGCTACCAGAAAGACTGACATGAGGCGTCCATCCTCTGTTTTGCTGAACTGGGAACTCAGGCTGGAAAAGCAGCTAGAGTTGCTAGAAAACACTGCAAGTCAAACTAACAACCCTAATTAGATATGTAGCATGCAAATATTTTCTCCAATTCTGTGGGTTGTCTCTTTGCTCTCATGATAGTTTCCTTGGCTGTGCAGAAGTTTTTAATTTGATGAGGTTCCATTTATGTAATTTTGTTGTTGCTGTGATTGCCTTTGGGGTCTTCTTCACAAATTCTTTGCCTAGGCCAATGTCTATAGAAGTTTTTCCAACATTTCCTTCTAGAATTTTTATGGTTTCATGCCTTAGGTTTAAGTCCGTTATCCACCATGGGTTGATTTTTGTGAGAGGTGAGAGCTGCAGATCCTGTTTCAGTCTTCTACACGTGGCTATCCAACATTCCCAGCACCATTTATTGAAAAAGGATTATTTTCCCCAGTGTATGTTTTTGTCTGCTTTGTCAAAGTTTACGAGGCTATATGAGGATGGTTTTATATCTGGTTTCTCAGTTCTGTTCCTTTGGTCTATATCTCTGTGCTTGTGCCAGTACCATGCTGTTTTAGTTATGATAGCCTTGTAGTATAGCTTGAAGTCTGGTAAATTGATGCCTTCCAATTTGTTCTTTTTGCTTAAGACTGATTTTACTATACAGGGTCTTCCCATAAAGGGCTGATAACTATAATCTATATAGAACTCAGGAAAATCAGCAAGAAAAAAGTCAAACACTCCATTAAAAAATGGGCAAAGGACATGAACAGAAACTTTTCAAAAGAAAACAAATGGCTAATGAACACATGAAAAAATGCTCAACGTCTCTAATCATCAGGGAAATGAAAATCAAAACCACAATGAGATATCACTTAACTCTTGTGAGAATGGCTTTTATCAAAAAGTCCCACAACAATAAATGTTGGCTGGAATGTGGAGAGATAGGAACACTCATACACTGCTGGTGAGACTGCAAACTAGTACAACCTCTGTGGAAAGTAATAGGGAGATACCTCAAAGAGCTAAAAGTAGAACTGCCATTTGATCCAGCAATCCTGTTACTGGGCATCTACACAAAGGAAAAATAAAAGAAATTCTATAAAAAAAAGACATCCGCACTGGAATGTTTATAGCAGCACAATTCAAAATTGCAATGATGTTGAAACAACCCAAGTGCCCATCAATATGTGAGTGGATTAATAAAATGTGGTATATGTATACCATGGAGTTCTGCTCAGCCACAAAAAGCAATGGTGATCTAGCACCTCTTGTATTATCCTGGATAGAGCCGGAGCCCATTCTACTAAGTGAAGTATCATAGGAATAGAAACACAAGCACCACATGCACTTACCATCAAATTGGTATTAATTGATTAACACTTATGTGCACATATAGTAATAACATTCATCAGGTGCCGGGCAGGTGGGAGGGGGAGGGGGAAATGGGTATATACACATCTAATGGGTGCAGTGTGCACCGTCTGGGTGATAGACATGCTTGAAGCTCTGACTTGGGTGGGACAAAAGCAATATATGTAACCTAAACATTTGTACCCCTGTAATATGCTGAAATAAAATAAAAAAAACTGATAACCCTAAGATGCCTGTGGCAAAAGCTGACACTTAAGACATACAATAGACTGACTAAAGTCAAGAGTAAAAGCTAGGGAGAGTATGTTTTACAAAATTAAGACATTCAAAAGCAGCTATGTATGCTGATTAACTTAGAAAGCCGCACCATGCCCAGAAGACACGTGCTCCAGAAAAGGCCTGAGAGGACCTGTGTTTTCACTTGGGCTATTGCCTGTTCTGAAAACCTGGCTGACACAGAACCAATCTGCAAAGACTGGAAAAGGTGGTTCTCTCTCTTTTCCCCACCCTCTTTTTTTGTTCGTGTGGTTTTTATTTGTTTTGTTTCTTGATTTGTTTTTAGAATCAATGAAATCAAAAGTTGAATCTTTGAAAGGATCACAAAAACTGTCAAATCTTTAGCTAGACTTACAAGGGAAAAAAAAGAAAGAGAGACAGCAGCCACAAATAACCAAAATCAGAAATTAAAGTAGGAACAGTATTTCCTACATGAAGGAAAGAAAAAAGATTATAAGTGAATACTGTGAAAAATTATATGTCGACAAATTAGACAAACCAGATGAAATGGAAAAATTCCTAAAAACACACAAATTGCTAAACTAACTCAAAATGAAATAGAAACTCTCAACAGACTATAAAAAGCAAAGAGTCTGAGGTAATAACATAAACCTCCCAACTAAGGAAAGTCCAGGACCAGAAGGCTTCACTATGGAGTTCACTACTGACGGTTATAGCACACACAAAAAAACATCATCAGTTTAGACTGAAGGGTACAGAGCTAACAAGAAATGAAGGAGATTCTGTCAGACTTCTGCGATTCTACAGGCAGGAAACAGGCCAATAAAGCTACTGGGTTGTGAATATATGCAATCTTTCAAGAAAAGGGCAGAATAACTCCAAGCATGGCTCAGAGGCCAAATAGGCTGATGGGGCCCCCATGGGCCCAGACACTGGGGCTGAATGGGGCTTCTGTAGACATTGAGGGAAGAGCATAAGCCACTGAAAATTATTCTCCGGCCTTCAAACCTAATGGAGTTTGTTCTGCTGAGTTTCAGAATTTCCCAGGGTCTATGACTCTTTCATTCCTTTTAATTTCTCTCTTTTGGAATGGAAATGTCTGTCCTATGGCTGCCCCACAATTGTATTCTGAAAGCATATAACTTGTTCTCTAGTTTTACAAGTCCACACAAGGAGAAGAATTTTACCCCAGGATAGACCCTACACAGACTCTTGTCCATACTTGATTTAGATGATTTAGAAAATGAGATATTTTTAAATTGGTAGTATTTGTATTATATGAGGATTTGAACTTAGAGTTGATATTGGAAAGAGTTAAGGCTTTGACTATGTTGGGATGGAGGTGAGTGTGTTTTGCACATAGGAAGGAGATAAATTTGGGGGCAGAGGCTGTAAGGCCGACTGCTGTGGGTTGAATTGTGTCCCCCAAAAGACATGCGGATATTCTAATTTCTGGTACCTGTGAATATGGCCTTATTTGGTAATAAAGTCTTTGTAGATATAATTATTGAAATTAAGGTCATACTTGATTAGGGTAGCCCCTAAATCCAATGACTGCTGTCCTTACAAAAAGCCCATGTAAAGACCCAGAGACACGGACTCAGAGAGGAAAGATGGACATTGGAACACAGAGGCAAAAGTCAGAGTGATGCAGCTGCCAGCAAAGGAATGAGAAGGATGCCAGCAATGACCGAAGCCAGGAAGTGGCAAGGAAAGATTCTTTTCTAGAACCTGCAGAAAGAGCATGTTCTTGCTGACACTTTAATCTCAGATGTATAGCCTCCAGAATTGTGAACGAATAAATTTCTTTTGTTTTGAGTTATCCAATTTATGGAAATTTTTTTTGGCTGCCCTAGGAAACTAATACAGCTGCCTATAAAAAAACACTTTAATTATAAAAATACATATAGATATAAAATAAAAATAATGGTAAAAATAGATAAATAATGTTAAGACCAGACCCCCCCCAAAAAAAAACCCACAAGAGTGGCAATATTAATATCAGAAAAAGTAGATTCAGAGCCAAAGAATAAAAGTCATTTTAAAAAGATGAAAGAGTGAATATATCAAGAGAATATGAAAGTTTATAGCATTTATGTTCCTAATAACAAAATACATGAGGCAAAAACTGATAGAAATTATATGGAGAAATAGATAATTATTGTAGGAAATTTCAATACACTTGTTTTAGAAACTGATAGAAAAGTAAATAGAAAATTAAAAAGAATATTGAAAATATGAAAAACACTATCAACAACTTGACAAAATTAACATGTATAAAACATTCCATCCAACAACAGCAGAATACACATTCTTTTCAGATGTATAGGGATCATTTTTCTAGTTAGACCATACTCTGGTCCGTAAAATAGTACTCAATAAACTTTAAAAAGATCCAAGTTGTAAAAATGTTTTCTCTGATAACAATATAACTAAACTGGAACCAAAAATAGAAAAATCATTGGAAAATCTCCAAATAGTTGTAACTTAAATAACAAACTTCTAAATAAAATATTAACATGGAAAATAGAAAGTATTTTGACCTGAATGAAAATGAAGCACAACATGGCAAAAGCTGTGGATGCTGCCGAAGCAGGACTTCGGGACATTTACAGCATTACATCTCTGTATTAGAAAAAAGTGGTCTCAGATCAATGTCCTCAGTGTATACCACATGAAACCAGGAAAAGAAGAGCAAATTAAACATAAAGTAAGTAAAAAAATAAGTAAAATAATAAATATCAGGATAGAAAGCAAAGAACTATAAGTCAGAAAATCAATAATGTCAAAGAAACCAAAAGCGGGTTGGTGATTTAAGAAGGTCAATGAAATTGCTAAGGTTTTGGTCAGATTGATTAGGAAAGAAAGAGAGAATACGCAATTGGCCAATATCAGGAGGAAGAGAATGATATAGTGTCATTACTGTAGATTCTAAAGATACTAAAAGAATAATGAGGAAGTAGAATGATCACCTTTATGCCAATATATTTGACAATTTAGATGAAATGGACAAATTTCTTGAAAGACACAAACTAATACTCAAAATAAGCAGATAATTTGAGTAGTCTTATATTTATTATACATAGCATATTATGTTAATATGTATCCAATTTCTTTAATAAATATAAAAATATTTGTACTTGTACAAAGAACCTTCCAGGCCCAGATAACTTCACTGATAAATGCTGCCAAACATCTGAAAAAGAAATAAAACTAAATCAACACAAAATCTTCAAAAAGTTGAAAAGTAGATAATATCTGCCAAATCATTCTCTGACCCAGCATTATGCTGAAACTGAAACCAGAAATAGACATTACAAGAAAGAGAACTATAGACCAGTGTGAATGTAGATAACAAAATTCTAAACACAATGTTTAGAAAACAATATCTAGCAATATATAAAAATATTAATACATGATAACAAAATAGGATTGTCTCAGAACTGCAGTTGATCAATTCATTAACATTTGAAAATCAATCAACAAAATTCACTATCTTACCAAACTAAAGAAAAAAAAAATCTCAACAGAGATAAAGCATTTGACAATTTTAATATCTCTTCCTGTTACACACTTTTAGCAAAGTGGTAACAGAAGGGAGCACCCTCAACCTGAAAAAGGATATCTAGGAAAAATCCTATGGTTAACATCAAACTTTGTGGTAAAAGATGGAATTTTTTAAAATAAAATCAGGAACAAATCATGGATTTCTGTCACCATTTCTATTCAACATTTTACTGAAGATTTCTGTCAGTACAATAAGGCAAGAATAAAAGATACCACAATTGGAAAGGAAGAACTAAAACTGTCTTTAATCACCGATGTCATAACCATCTTTATAGAAAGTCTAATGGAATCTACAAAAATCTACTGGAATTAATTAGTAAGTTTGTTAAATAATAAGTTTATGAAAGTTTCAGAATATACAATATAAATAAAATGTTTATCAAAATGAATTTTATTTGCATATACTTGTATCAAACAAAATTGAAATTTTTAAAAATGCCATTTACCATTCAAAACATGACATACTTAGGAACAGATCTGATAAAATATGTGAAATAACCATACACTGAAAACTACAAAACATTGCTGCAAGAAAATAAAGGAAAGCTAAATAGACGAAAAGATATATCACTTTCATGGAATGGAAGGTATAATATTAAGATGTTAATTGTCTTCAAATTAATCTACAAATTCAATACCATCCCAGTAAACACCATAACTTTTATTGTTGATATTGATGAGCTAATTATAAAATTTATTTGAAAAGACAAAGGAGCTAGACTAGCCAAAACAACTTTGGGAACAAACAGAACCAAGTTTGAAAACTACCTGATTTCTAGATTAGTAACCAAGACAGTGTGCATTAGTGTATGTGTAGACAAAACAATGAAACAGAATAGAGATTGCAGAAATAAACCCACACATGTAGGATAACTGATTTTCAACAAATATGTAAAGGCTATTCAGTGGAAACAGAATGATCTTTTAACAAATGCCATTGGTGTAACAGGATATCCATATGCAAAAGAAAACAAAAAAACAAAAACAACAAAAATCCCCAAAACACAAATAAAACCTTGATCCATTCCCTGTACCATATGCAAAAATTAATTCAAAATATGTCATAGGTCTAAATGTAAAAGCCAAAAATAAAAGATTTGCTGGAAGAAAATATGAATTAGGCAAAAATTTCTTAGATTTGACACCAAAAGCCCAATCTATTAAAAAAAAAAAACTGGTAAATTAAAATTCATCAAAATCAAAAGCTTCTGCTCTTTGAAAGACACTGCCAAAATAATGAAAAGACAACTTAAAGATGAGAATGTGGAGCAAACAGAACTCTATTACACTGCTGGTAAAAATGTAAAATTGGGCTGGGTACAGTGGCTCACACCTATAATCCTAGCACTTTGGGAGGATAAGGTGGGAGGATTGCTTGAGGTCAGGAGTTCGAGACCAGCCTGAGCAAAAGCTAGACCCCACCTCTACCAAAAACAGAAAAATTAGCTGGGCAGATGGCGTGCACCTGTAGTCCCAGCTACTCGGGGAGGCTGAGGCAGGAGGATTGCTTGAGCCCAGGAGTTTGAGGTTGCAGTGAGCTGTGATGATTCCACTGCACTCTAGCCTGGGTGACAGAGTGAGACCCTGTCTCAAAAAAAAAGAAAAAAAGGTAAAATAATACAACCACTTTGGAAAACATTTGGCAGTTGTTCATGGAGTCAAATATATACCTACCCTCTGACTCACCATTTTCACTCCTAAGTATTTTCTCAAGAGAAATAAAAACGTATGTCCCAAAAGACTTTTACAAGATTAACAGCAGCTTTGTTCATAATAGTCCAAATCTGGGGGAAAAATCCAAATTTTCATTAACAGGAGAATAAGTAAACACATTGTGGTATTATATATACTCATTCAATGGAAAACTACTTAGCGATAAACAGTTGTTAACTACTGATACATACAAAACATAAAAGTAAAAGACAGAGATTACTCTGACTGCACAGTCAGACACAGAAGAGCTCATACCATAGAATTCTATTTAAATGAACTTCTCAAATAGGCAAAACTAATGGGCAGTGGAGGAAAGGGCTTTGGCAGGGGTTGACTGGAAAGAGCCACTCAGCATGTTTGGAGATGATGGAGAATATTCTAGGTATTGTTTTAGGTGATGGTAACATAGATTATGCTATTATAAAAACTCACGAATTTGAACACTTAATAACTATTTATTTAAATTGTATCTCAACAAGAAAAAATTGAGAAAATGAGGAGAGCTACAGATAAGAATTAGCTAGTTTATCAGCAGATTCAATAAGTGCAATTATTTCTCATCTCCAACTGGTAAAAGATAAAACTGGGAAACACTTTGAGCTTCAGTACAATGTGAGCAAGACATGAACCCTTGTTACTGTAAACCACTGAGATTTTGGGATTATCTGTTAGTGAGGTATAACCAAGCAAAAGGTAATTAATAAATAGATCAAGTCTTGCTTGTTCCCAGAAAACTGCCTATTTCTGCTGTTTAAAAAAACATTCACTGTCTTCAAATGTTCAAAGTATAAAATATACCAATTACCTATGATATCTCGTTTGTTTTTACTTGTTTTGCTGCATGACGTTTATTCTTTCCAGTGAGATAGCAAAATTTTACACAGCAGAGGCCAAGTGACAGGGAGTGTGGAAATTAATATTGGAGGTGGGAAATATGGCAACCCATGGCTTGCACTGTTTTATTCTATAGTACTAGTAACTTAAGACAGTGACCATAGCTGCAAATGGCAATTATTTCGATATTGGTGGAGGGGGGACGCTTTCATTTTTTGGATTACTGAAGATTGGAGAAGGAAAGAAAATTTCCCACAATGGCCTTCCCCTCTCCCAATATTCTTCTCTTCAGAAAAATGTTGAGTGTTAAGGTTGGAAAAGGGAAGGTATTGGAAACTGACACAAACTGAATACTATCTACTTGGCATTTTACAAGATGCTTTGTGTACATCATGCCATTGAATTTTCACTAATCTTCATTTAAACATTTAAATTGTCTCTTATCATTGCTGTTTTAGAGTTGCGGAAACTGGGGCTCATGGATTAAATCATACTTACCTTTCCCATGACACGCCACACAATCTCAAACCCAGGAGAGCACGACAATGAAGGAAGTGTTCTACCATGCTGCCTACCTTTATTTCTTCTAGAATCATTGCCAAAGAATCCTGCTCTTGAGTTGGAACAGCTTTCTGACCTCCAAACCAACATCCAAGGAACAGGAAGAAAAAGTGTTATTTGGTTTGTGGTGAAGATAACACATCAGATTTGTTTAATTGCTTCTTCATTATTTAGCTCTCAGAAATACCATCTATTAATCACCTGAGAGTTAATCATACTAAATTTCATCCATTAAAAACAGAAGCCATTAGTCAGAGAACCAATAACAAAGACAGTGCTTATGAAACGCAGTCGTGTTCTTGGACGTGGGCCAGCATTTACCCAGCTGCCTGTTGGCTAATGACATAGAACAGAATACACTGGAGTGATGTGGCCAAGAGGAATCAGAACTATTATTTGTTTTCCAAAGAAAACAAAGAGCAAAACGGAAAAATAGTAGTCTGGTAAAGTTAAAAAACATGTTCTTTTAGAATTTCTAATCACCTCTGAGTTTTCCCTGGCTCATCAAAGATTAAAAATGTATCAGATGTGGTCTACAAGCCATAAACAGATGCATTATCATGAAGAAGAAACAGTAGGGAATGAAGGCAAAGAAATGAAAACAGTGGAATTCCTCAGATAGAAGACAACCCAATTGTCTTTTTATTCACGGATAGTGTGAGGACAATAATTACATTTCAAAAAACACTTACAGTAATTTTTTAAAAAATTTTATCCATTATGCGATATAGTACATCACTGAAACTCATCCTTTCCCCTTGCTTCAGCAAGCTTATTGATTTTTCAAAGAGTTAAGACCATTTCTTCATAATAATGCCATTAAGTATATTTAGGCAATTCTAAAATGCGATCCTATATACACATTAGCAAATGTCATTCTTGGGTCTTACGTTCTCTAGTAGCAGTATGTGTGGTGTCTTGTGAGAGCTTCAGAACACCTTTCATACACAAGAAGTATTTTCTGCAGTATGTTCCCAAACCATGAGAGGCCACCACTCAAGTAACGGGCTTCGGGTGCACATGACTTTCCTACCCGTTAATCTTGAGATTACACCTTAGTTCTGAGTTCAAAGTGTTATACTGGGACTCACGGCCACTGAATTTGGGGTTGAGTAGAATTCAGAGATTCGAATGTTGTCTTAGTCTATTCAAGCTGTTATAACAAAGTCTCTTAGACTGGGTAATTTATAGGCAACACAATTGACTGCTCACAGTTCTGGAGGCTGGAAAGTACAAGATCAAAGGGCCAATAGATTTGGCATCTGGTGAGGGCCCCTTCCCCATAGGTAGCACCTTCCTGCTGGAGTTTCACATGGCAGAAGGGTAAACAAGCTTCCTCAGGCCCTTTCATAAGGACACTAATTCCGTTCATAAAGTCAGAGCCCTCATGACCTAATCACACAAAGGCTTTACTTCTTAATACCATGACCCTGAGGATTAGATTTCGACATGTGAATTGGGGGGAAAACAAACACTCAGACCATAACAAACGTATAGAATCATAGCAAGGTTTGCAGGTCCTTCACAGGTACACCAATATCTCAGCATAATCACTTATATGTCCAACATCTTCATTGTTATCAATCATATTCAGCTTAGCATATTTGACTTTTCTCAAGGTCTTTCCTAAAAATACTCTAAGTGATGCACTCCAGCAAAACTGCATGGAGCCCAATAAGGACAAAAAAGAAAAGAACTAGTCATTTTTACCAATATTTCAACTTTTCCTGGTTATTCCCATGCTGTGTTATCTAGAAAGGGGTTCTGACTTGGCCTTATACACACATATATAATAAAAGAAAATGGACTTTTCAGAAGGAAAATATTCATTGAAGTTTTTTACAATGTACAAAAATGTACACGTCATCTCATTTGCTCTTATGAGCAATTGTGTGCATACAGTTTGCCTCCCATCTACCTGGGGAATCTGAAGATCAGCCAGGTGACATATTTTGCCTAAATTTACGCAGGACTTCAAATCATCCATTTTTGTTTTTAAAACTTTTGTTTTTATTACTAAATTCTCATGTCTTTGCATATTCCTATCATTTTATAAAGCCATAACCCTTGCCCTTGAGGAGATACTGGGGGTGTTCAGAATAGCTAAACATTGGTAACATCTTCATACATACCCTTCAATAGACATAACACCAGCACAGCTCCATATCAAATTCGCTGGGTTGCCATTTGAAATTGTGGGGCTGAGTCCCTGAGTGTAGCAATTCCATGCTAAACTGGGATTCACTCAGAGAGCAGTGGAAAATGTGGTGAGCTCATTTGCCTTGTCCCTTAGCACACATCTCAGGGCTACCTGACCTTGGGGGTGGGCAGCACAGCGGGTCAGTGTTGGCCCCACTATTCAGAGTTCACCATTTTCATCCAGAAAAAAACAAATTAGAATGTAAGACCCCTCTTTCCTACATTGATGTCATGTTTTCTACTAGTTTCTGTGTTATTTTTCCCTGTAAGTCACTGGGCTCCATTCTTAAGGCTTCCTATTAAAGAATAGACCATATAGTCTCTTTCTGATCTCAGGGAGAAGGTCTCTGACTTTTCCTAAACACCCAATAGTCCCATATCTGTCATCAATGCCCACACTAGATGACCAGCAGCCCTTATTATACAAACGAAGAATCTTTTGGAGCACGCTGTGACTTACTTATTGTTGAATACCCAGTGCACAGAACAGAGCCTGGAATCTAATAAGTGCTCGCTCTGTATGTTCTGTTTGTCATTCATGCAACGGATATTTATTAAGAATCTTTGCATCAGGAGCTGTGATGATACTGGGGGCACAGAAATGAATAAGAGACTGGGGTTAAGGGGAGAAATGTGGACACCCAGGTGACCAGACCATGAGTAAAAGATCAACTGATGACATATGCAATGTGACTCTTCCTTAGAGGGACCTGAACGGGGCAATCAGGTTAATTCTCGTGTCAGGAGAGGCAGAATCCTGAAGGTTAACTAGGAGTTTTTCAGGTGGAAATAGGGGGGCTAAAAAAAGACAGTTGGAGACAGTTGTCCCTTAAACAAGCCATTGCTCAGAAATGTTTTTCACCTATTATTTTTCCTGGCATTCCAATTTATGAAGCATTCATCCCTAAGATAAGAAGTGCAATCTGATTTTAGCCTGTCTATTTGAGAACCTTTGACAACTCTGGCAATCACCAGTGGCTCCTCTCTACGCCAGCCAGCTCAGTTTCCAGCTCCATTCAGCACCCTGCATGATGCCTCATTGCAGAAGTACCCTCAGACTTCACCACGTGAGATACATCTTCCTGAGACCTGCTTGAAGTGCTAATGCTGATCCTCTTCAAGGCCGGTGAGGGACCAACTCAGACAGAAATACCAAAGTAAGCAGACAATGGCAAGCTTTACCCCAGGGCCCAATCCCAGCTAGCTGAGCCAGCTGGGAGTCATATATCAGGAAAATCCAGAGATTTTAGCCTCCTGTATGGCCCCTGGGACTGGGGAGTAGGATATTGAGGACCTTAAGACGGAAGGCAACGTGACAGTGCAAGAATGAATTCTTGATTGTGTTTTTACTGATATTAGACCATTTAAAGCTATTTTTTGTTGATTTAAAAAATTGTCAATTTAATTGTTTTATGCAAGAAAGGAAAACAAAATTAAGTACATATTTATGTTGAGCCATTTTTAAAGACAATCCAGGTAAGGTTCTAAAGAAAAGTAAACTATATTAAGAAAGAATGGGGCAAGGGTAGGGAGGAGAGAGACAGAGAAAGAGAGAGGGAAGGAGAATTTTCACCAGGCATTCTCATTAAGTAAGAATAACTGAAACCAACCCTTGTTTCTGCCATACAAAGTGGAATAGCCTGTAAATGCAAGTGTTTGAAATGTTAGCTCCAGGAGAATAATTGTGACATGAACTAACTCTTCCTGTGCCTGTAGAGTAAGAGCAGTCTCCTTTACAGACATGTCCCCACCTTCTTCCAGGCAACTGTGTTCAGAAGTCAGGAGGCAGGCGAAGGCAATCTCTCAGAGGTGGAATTCCATTTTGGACTTCAGGCTGGTAATCCATAACTTCACCGAGCTTTCAGTAAACACATTCATGAGAATATCTTTCTCTTGTTCGCTTCAGAACCGCGCATTTTATTCTCTCAAATGGTAAATTCCTGCTTCCAGCTATATAAAGACAACATTACATGTTTTACAGGTATTTCAAATATTACAGCTCATGTTCTTCTAATTTAAGTCCTGCTTCAGTCTCCTGGTCAACTAACAGACCCAACCCATCTCTGTTCAAACTCTGTTTTGTGTTTCAAATTCCCCAAATCTTTGACCCTTATTCCAAGAAGGATTAGAATCAGTATCACAAATGAAAGAGAAGCAAAATAAATGAACATTCCACTTTGATCTGTCCATTTTGAATATTTTGTGGTGCAAACAGAGAACAGTGGAGGAGGGAGTGAGTCTTCTTCAAAGTAGCATCCTAAATAGCATATGACAGCCAATTACTGAGCCCAGCCAGTCTTTCACACTTTCTACTTCAAATGAGGATGCTAAGGAAGCCGTATTCCTTCCATAGACAACTTCTTTGATGAGAATATTTAAGCATTCGAACTGGAAAAATAGAATTATAATGGAATTACACAAAAAACAGTGTGTACTTGCCTTTACTGAAATGATTTTGTCCAAGTGTTATTAAGTATTCAGACAGTGTCAATACATACCAAACCACCTAACTTAAATAAAATCTAAAAGTCACTGGCCAGGTATATTAAATATGATCTGAAAAATACCTAGGTGAATACTGGAAAGGGATGATTCACATTGAAGCAGAGGTAAAATAATGAAATAATAGTTGTGCCGAAAAGAAACTTTTAGAAGATCTTACTTTATTTAAAAAAATACTCAATTATCACCTTGCAATTGAAGTTCAAACCTTCAAAACAATAGCCAACAGAAAAACAGAAGATGGGTAAGTGGTTCTGCATGAGAGGAAGAGAAAGAGGAAGGGGGGGGGGGGAGGAAAGAGCGGGAGGAGGGAGCCAGGCCAGGAACTAAAGCTGCATGAACTGGCCTGGGACAAATCTCCCAGCGGGGGGCCACAGGATCTGCCAGCAGGATGGCTCTCCTTGATGTGGGAACCACCTCCTGCATTCCCTCCTCTTACCTTATCACTGCTGAAAGTGGCAAAATACAAATGCTTGTGAGTGAGAACTTTTTGCAAATGTTAAAGAAAAGGCAGGATTTTACATCTGGGTTTTCTAATGCAAAATTCAGGCATCACAAAAAGGAGGGAAAAATCAATTGATAAATTAAACAAATAGGCAGAAGCCAGGTTCTAATCCATAATTCACCATGAAAACATAATTCCCTCCTCACTCTACCACCCCACACACATACTTCTGTTGCTATTGTGAACTAAAATAACATTTTAAGGCTCCCCCCCCCCCCCCGACCCTGCCACCACCGGCTGATTAAATGGACCCCCTCGTGGCCAAAGAAATATCCTAAAACTAAATTGCCTGCCAGGAGGAAGGAGGTCAGACATGCCTTATCATGTCCCCCTCCCTTCTTGGTGACATCCTTTGTAATCCATTAACAGGCCTAAGGGTATGCAAGACAAACCTGCAGG
>RJWJ010010278.1:0-47419 GCA_004363605.1 Indri indri
TTTCTTTATAACCTTTCTAAACACTGTACAGTAATGTTCAAGGCATTAACTCAGATACTTGAGAGAAATATTTCCTCACATATAAATTTTTGTTAGCAACTAAGAGCAATATTTTTTGTTTTTACTTTATAAATGTCAGAAAAAACTCACAGAGTCTGGTCCAGAAACCAGAAGGGTTAGTAAGCCCAAAGACAGAAGAAGGGCTGCCGGCTAAAATGAGGTACAGCTTCATCTCTCAGTCCTGGAGTGAACCAAGATAACCAGTAGCATTGCTGTGAGGTTAGGAGGGAAGGAATGGGTTCCAATCTCCTGAATAAAGCCCTGTTACTGCCATGGTTGGGGATCTTCATCGCTCCTTAACAAAAGATTAAACCCCTGAGACACACTGGCACAGAGTAAAGGAGGAGAAGCTGTCACAGTAGGGGATGTTAAAGACCAAAAGCAGGGGGCACAGAATGATAAAAGAGAGGGACTCCAGCCAAGGCATTAGCTTCCCTTTACTCCCTAGCTAAGTTCCAGGGTAGTAGCTTTGACTGCAATTAGTAGCTTCAGTAGGAAGATCTGAAGAGCAACTAACCAAACTCCCTGCAGCTTAGCAATGAAGAAAAGGGACAGGAGAGGCTCACTATTGGGGGTTCTAATTTGGGGCAATGGGAGTATCTGTTTCCAAAACTATCTCAGGCACTTTAAATATTCTAGGCCAAGCTTAAACTAGGGAGCTTATCTTTTCATTCTTTCACTCATTTAGGTATCTTTTACTGAACACTCAACATGTTTTAGATTCACTGCTAGACTTTCAGGATACATTAAATAACCAGACAGTTATCTCTGCAAACAATGATACCCCTCACTATTACTACCCTCATTCCCCCATTCCCACCTCCCCATTCCTCCTCCTCAGCTTGGTCACTGTGAGATGATTTTAGTCAGGGCTCACCTAATGTTTAGTCTTTGACTGAATACTCAGTTATAATGCTCCATCATTGAATAAACATTTACTGAGCCGCACCTTCCAGGCACTAAGCTGGGCACTGGGGATAAAAATGAGTAAGCACAACCTCTAAACCCTCTAAGATCTCTTAGTATAATGGAGAGGCACACAAATACAATATAAAAGTACTATAAAGGGATGTTTGCCTGGAGAGGGAGAGAGTACCTAACTGACAGGTGAGTGACATGACAAAATCAAGTTCAAGCAGCCTTAAGGATGCACTCTTATCAACGTTCTTCCTGAAGACCTTCACGAATCCCATATACTGGCACATATAAGTAGAGAAAAACAACACTTAGTTGAGACTACACACTGGATCACTGAGCTTGAAATACTCATCAGTTAAGTGACTTCTTAAGAGAAAAATTCAAACTCATGGATTTGCTGATTAGGGATTGACAAAGACCTTGTCAAAAGTAGTTTGGGGTTCTCTCAATAATTAGCTGATAAATAATCCTTTATTGCTTAAACCTATGTAAGGTGAGCCCTCTGGAAAACATCCTCTATTGTTTAAAATAAATAGTATCACCTATTTTAGTGCTTATGCAGGCCCTAAGATCACAGGCAGAACAGTTGGGTGCAACCACTTTCAGAGGTCAACTTTCTAACAACTGTCCGTGGTTGTTAAGCACTATTCTGGCCCAACACAAACGTACAAATACTTTTATATGATGATGACACAGATGATGAATAATCACAACAATAGCAGCAAAAGTTCCCATCTTCTGAGTATTTATGATATACCAGGCACTTACTAAGTGCTTTACATGTACATCTATATTTACACACTTAAATATCTCTGCACATTCTTACAGAAGACATCATTTCTACCATTTTCAGAAAGGCTAAATGGCTTTCCCAGTTAGGGAACTAGCCAGAGGCAGAGGTAGGAACTGATCCAGGCCTTCTAATTCCAGTTTATTCTCCTAACCCCAATGTCATATTGCCTCTCATTTGGTGATGCTGCTAAATCGATCTGAAATACATTGATAGCATTCAAAGCACTTCAATACCACTGCACTACTGGCCTTCCCACTATTTTCCTATGTTCTGCCCATGGCCAGCACACACATCACAAATTCCCTACACAGGCAGTCAGACACAGACACACACACATAAGCTAGAAAGCTTTTAAAGACTGTATTTCCTGGACACCTTTGTGATTGGGTTGTAGATGTGATGTAGAGAAACACACACAAGATGTGGAACAAAGAGGCCATGTTATTTTGCATCCAGGGTAGGAAGCAAGCTCCAGTAGACTGTAGGTCTGGCAGTGTCAGCTACAGTCCATGTTCCATTGCCTATTTACCAGCTTCTGGCAGTGGAGCTGTTATGATGGCAGCACCTAGAGTACCTGTGGCAGGGGCAATTTCTTAATTTGGGGTGGTTGCTTACTTGGAGCATGGAGGCCCTAACCTCACTGATTCAGCCCTTCCACAATGCTATAAATGCCTAATTCCCTGTTTGCTTAAATGACCTACAATGATTTTGGGTAACTCCACTGAAACTTGACTATTTCAACAGCATATTAACTAGTTATTGCTGAGATTAAATATTTTAGTAAGCTATTAACTATATTTTACAGATTTAAAGAATAAAATTTAAACTATTTGTCCAAGTCACACAATTCAGTGATTTAGACAAAACTGAGACTCCAGCACTATTCCACACCAGCACTATTAGTGATAGTGCTACCATGAACTCCAATAAGAATTCTCAATGTCAGTTCTAATTTAATAACTTTTACTTGTATCAGAGTCTAGGGCATGAGTCTCAATATATCAGAAGACAAAATTTCTCTCAAACAGGCATTTGAGGCAAACAACCACTGCTTTGTTATTGGGATAAAAAGCTCAGAAAACATGCTCAGAAATGTCTCAGTGCCTTCTCAATATCAAGATGATTTAAGGTTCCACCCTTGACCTATTTGTCTAGTGCAGGGAAAAAACTGAGATAAGTACACCAATTCTAGTCAGTACATAGTCTTTAAAGAACAAACTTGTATCAGAATCACAAAATAGCTTTACTTCTATTCAAAACTTGGCTAAGTAAAGAAAAACAGGGGGCAAGAAATAAAAATCTACAAAATGAAAGTATAAGGTGTTTAGACCTTCATACTCCTTTTCAAAACAACATTCTCACTAAGGCAATTGGACATCCATAAGCCCAAAAAATGACCCTTGACCTTACATGTCTCATAAAATAATTAACTTGAAAGGAGCACAGACTTAAATGTCAAACATAAAACTATAAGATTCTTAGAAAGATCTTAATATAATACATTGCTGGTAGAAATGTAAACCGCACAGCCAGTGTGGAAAAGTCTGGTGGGTTCTCAAAAAGGTAACTGTAAATTTTCCATATGACCCAGCAATTCCATTCCTAGGTATGTACCCAAAAGAACTGAAAATAGATATTCAAACAAGTATGTGTACATGAGTGTTCACAGCAGCACTGTTCACAACAGCCAAAAGGTGGCAACAAAATTTTGGTGTATCCAAACAATGGAACAGTTATTCAGTGATAAAAAGGAATGAAGTACTGTTATGCACTACAATGGTGGATAAACTTTGAAAACATTATGCTAAGTGAAAAAAGTCAGACACAGAAGGATACATACTGCATGATCCTATTTATATAAAATATCAAGAACAGTTAAAACCATAGAGACAGAAGGTAGATTAGTAGCTGCCAGGGGTTGGCAGAGAAAGAGTAACGGGTGACTTAATGAGTATGGGTTTCCTTTAGGAGCGATAAAATGTTTTGGAACTAAATAGAGGAGATGATTGCACAACACCGTAAATATGGTAAATAACACTGAATTGTACATTTTTAAATGGTTCATCTTATGTTATGTGAATTTTACCTCAATAAAACAAAAGCAAAAAATAAAATAAAACAAAAATAATTCTCTATTTGAAATTTCTTTATGAGGTAAGGAATAATTCAATCTATATCCAATGTCCAATTCTTGAGATAAAAAAAAAGAAGAAATAATTCAGTCTAAAGTTTGATCTATCTGTATCTTTTCATAGTTACTAGAAAACAAAAAGAGTTCTATTATTTTCATTTACTCTGCCCTCCCTCCATATTAGAGGCACCAGGCACGCGTTAAAATATGCACAGTTTTAACTACTGGCATTAAGCGTGACCGTCCATGATATATAACACATAGTGCTACCAAGGACACAGACAAGAATCTCACCCAGATACATGAGGCAAATGAGCAAGAGCATAAGTAAGCCTAGTACCAACAACAGTTCAACTAGGATTTGAATTTTCTATTCCCTGTCACCTGAATAATAGATAAGTGACAAAAACTTGATTTATGAAAAACACCATCCTCACTCACCAACAAAATTACACTTCAAATGCTGCTGACATCAATGAAGAGAAAATGAAATACAAGAAAGTAAATAAACATTCTTAGAAAATGTAACTTTTGGATAAATGAAATATAGATTATCAAATGAATAATGGTTTGGAATAATGAAATGTACAAATCCTCCATTCAATAAACTATTTTTCTCAATGAGAAAATTCAATTAATGAATATCTTATATTGAATGCTCCATCCAGTTTAAAAACAAAAAAAACTAAATATGAAACAAAATCCTTGCCCATCAAAGGAAGTAAAAGTGTATTGGAAACTAAATAAGCCCCATGACAGGCACAGAGGAGTAAAACCTGAACATGCAATGAACTTGCAGTGTGAGAAACAGTCTCGAATTTCCCAAATGTCTCAAGATAAAACTCCAGAGTCTACTGAATAAAAGGACTATGGCTCCTAAGACAAAAGCAATATTCTCTGAAAAGCTGAGAGAGGGTGGTCATATGTCCACACACACACACACAGACACATAGAAAAATGGCTGTGTAAATGAATGAACTGGTTGGTGCCTGTTCTGTATTCAGACCAGCCTTTCAGTCCCATGGGATAAGTGAAGATGACCAGAATCCCCAGAGAAATGTTTTTTTGAATTCCAGAGCCAAGGATCAGGGCTCCACATTCCTGAAGGACAGTTTATTTCTTCCATGTGAAAATAAGTAATAAATGTAGGGAAGCAATTTCTTGGTGTGAATTAACAATTCCTACTACAGTCTATATGTAACTTACCAATCATCATTCATATTATATACTTAAATTCTACATTTAAAACTACTATGACCAAATGTATGCCCTTTCTACTTTCTTCTTTTATTAGGTTGAATCATACGAAATTGTCATTTTAGTAGTTCAAAACTGCTCAAATATGGCAGTTTCATATGATTCGATGTAATATGTATGGATTAAAATACAATGAAAATAGAAAGATACATTCATGAGCTTGGGATAAGAAAAAATGTTTTAAACATGGCACATAAAGCACTATTCATAAAGGGAGACTGATAAATTTGCTTACAAAAGAACTTCTGTTCATCAAAAGACCATACAGGCTGGGTGTGGTGGCTCATGCCTGTAATCCCACCACTTTGGAAGGCTGAGGTGGGAGGATTGCTTGAGGCCAGGTATTCAAGATCAGTCTGGGCAACATAGTGAGACCTCATCTCTACAAAAAACAAAAAAATTAGCCAGGCAGGGTGGCATGCCTATAGTCCCGGCTATGCAGGAGGCTGAGGCAAGGGGATTGCCTTAAGCCCAGGAGTTCGAAGTTGCAGTGAGCTATGATCGCACCACTGCACTCCAGCATGGGTGACAGAGCAAGAACCTTCTTCTAAAAAAATAAATTTAATTAATTAAATTTTAAAAGACACCATACAGAGGGTGAAAAGACAAGCCACAAAATGGGAGAAGATAGTTGCAAAATATCTTCTAGAATACATAAAGATTTCCTATACTAAGAAAAAGACAGAAACCCAGTAGGAAAACAGGCCAAAGAGATGAATAGGTACTTCACGAAATCAGCACTTCCAATGGTCATTAAACATTTAAAAAGGTGCTCAGCTACACTGGGCAGTAGAGAAATGCAAATCAAAACCACAATGAGATACTAGTACATACATACCAACCAAATTGGCAAAAATTTTAAGTTCTGATACTAACAAGTGTGGGTAAAGATGTAGAACAATAAGAATTCTCAAACACAGCTGGTATAACTGGTACAATCACTCTGGAAAACAATATAGCACTAGCTAATAGAATTAAAGACATGCATACTCTATAACCCAACAATTCCAAGCCTGGAGAAATTCATAGTACATGCCCAGGAAATGTATATCTCAGAATGTTTACAGCAGCTTTATTAGTTACTGACAAAAAGCCTCAATGTCCATCAATATTAGAATGAATAAAGTATGATATACTGACAAAGAGATATTATACAGCAATAAAAAAAATAGAGATCCACAAACAGCTGAAGCCTATTTGAGTAAACAAGGCACAAAAACATATATACAATGCAAATGCATTTATATAAAGTTCAAAAGCAGGCTTAGCTAAATTTTATTGTTTACAGATGCACACACAGGTGATAGAACCATAAGGAAAAGTCAGGAGAATGTTTATCTCAGGGGAAAGGGAAAAGTAAGACTGAGAAGGGGTACACGGGGCGGGGGGAGTGGTTTCTGCAATGATGGCAACATGCTACTGCTGAGGTGGTGGTTTCATGGCTGCTTACTTATAAAAGCATTTATTATTATATTTCACATTTACTTTTTATTAATGTTTCTAGATGTGTGCTGCCTATGTGTATACTGGTTATACATAACAAACAAAAAGATTAAAAAATAATGGAAAGTGCAAAAAAAAAAAATGGAAAGAATATGTCCCAATTAAATAAATCCCAAACTTTCTATATAGAAAGAAAAATATTTTCTGTGACACATAATTTACTCTGAAAGTTTTATGTCACAGAGTTTGTTGACCTGCATTACTCTGGCAAAAACCTGTATCCAAATTTACTTAGCCTAACATCTGATCACAGGAAAATCTGCTTTGTCTGATAGTGCAAAGACACTTACCTATCTGGAAAAGATGAAGGTACTTGAGGACTCTCAGCCATTGAAACTGAAGGCTACACAGCTGAAAATCTTTTCTTTAAAAACACTCTAATGCTGTTTGCTGGTACTATAGCACTGCTGAAAGATTTCAAGACATTTGACAGTAATAAACATAGTATTGCACACCAAAGACAGGACAGTGAAAAAAGTCCATAGTGTTTTGAATTTTGATTTGGGCAACATCTTTTCTACCAAAGAAGGAAATAACCTCATAAGATCTAGAAGTAACTGAAACATGACAAAATTGTTTCGAAACTTAAACTAAAAATTTAAAAATCCCAAATAATTGCCACCTGAGGAATTGCTGGAAATGGAGTTAACCTACAGTTAAAAGCATCACACAGCTAAAAGTATTTATTTTATAAACCAACAATTCTGTCTTTACTTCTATTTAATGAAAAAAAGTAGGTGAAATAACCTACGAGACTGTTGATCTGAAAACCTATGAACCATGGTTAATTAAGAGCTTTCCTTATTGTTTGTATAAGTCATGCTACTGTCTGTTCTTTCCTGTTTTTAATGTTAAAGACAGGAAGCCACTTCCTTGCTGTTTTTATTCTTTCCTTAAAGGCATAAAATGAGATTTTAAGATTAAAGACCCTTGTTTTCCCTATATCTAAAATTGAGCCATTTGTCTGTTTCTATGTGCATATGTGTATACACACACACTCCTGACCATAAATACTTCAAAACACTTTTCATTGTTACTATTACCACCACTCACGTTATGGTCAGTATCTTAAACATTTACCGAGTGTCTAAAATGTGCAAATCACTTATCTAGGTGATTTATATTTTGGAAGAGATACTAAATGAGATAAAAGCATAAAATATAAAGTTAGATAGTAAACAATACTAATGGAAACAAAAGCAAGACAGGAAGGGAGACCTATAATGCTGGAGTACTGCTGCAATTTAGCTTGGGTAGCCAGGTAGAATAGAGGATAAAAAGGAAGGTAGAGAACCATTCATGGGACTATCTGGAGGAAAACCTTTCCTGGCAGGACAAACAGCAATTGCAATGGCAGTGAGGCAACAGTGCTTGGCATGTTCAAAGACTAGCAAAGATGCCAGTGTGGCTGGAGCAGATAAGCAAGGGCCAAGCAGTAGGATATGGTGTCTGGGTGGTAATGAAGGTTGACAAGAAGTTGCTGCTTTTGGATTTGCAAATGGGCCACACGTGGTATGTGACAGAAAGAAGAATCAAGGGTAACTCCAAGGTTTTTAGCCTAAGCAACTGGCAGAAGAGTTGTCATTCATGAAGATGGGGAAGACAGCTAGCTGGTTAGAAGGGATATCAGCTTAGTTTTACTGGTTAGAAAAAGTATCAGTTCAATTTCAGATGTGTAAAGTTTGAGATGCCTGCCTATGTGGGAATGTCAAGTGGGCAGCTGGATATAAGGATCTAGAGTTCAATGGGGAAGTCAGTGAGAGACAGAAACTTGGAAGTTACAGCATACGGAATGTACTGAAGTGTATTCATTGATGAAGCAGATGAAGAGGACCCAGCAACAGAGAATAAGGAAAAAAATAGCCAGAAAGGCAAAAGAAAAACCAGGCAATTATAATGTCCTGGAAACCATGTGAACAAAATGCTTCTTGAAGGGCAAAAGTAATCAATCCCCAAGCTTAAAACACCAGGCAACTATAGTACATTAATAGTTTCCTAAGATACCACTGAAATGCCAACCACCAGAATATTCTTAGTAAGCTACTTTTCTTTTTTTGAGACAAAGTCTTGCTCGGTTGCCCAGGCTGGAGTGCAGTGATGTGATCACAGCTCACTGCAACCTCAAACTCCTGGGCTCAAGTGATCCTCCTGCCTTAGCTTCCAGAGTAACTAGGACTACAGACACGCACCACCATATCTGGCTAATTTTAATTAATTAATTTTAATACAGAGTCTCACTATGTTGCTCAGGCTGGTCTTGAACTCTTGGCCTCAAGCAATCCTCTTTCTTCGGCTTCCCAAAGTGCTAGGATTATAGGCATGAGCTACCGCGCCTGGCCAGCACGCTACAGTTTGAAGGAGGTCAAGAATAAAATCCTTCTGGGAATGCCTTTCCTGGAGAATTTCAATTGCTTTCTTTCTTTTGTATCTTGAAAATTAAACATATCAGGATATGGACATATAATGTCCCTTTCCTGTACCCTATGCCCTTCCGTTTTTGAATATCTGATCACGAACTAGCTGTGGAGGTAAAATGTTAAAGTTTGTAAGTGTATGGTAACTGCCTATCATAACTTAGTAAATTATTAGCTTTCTAGGCATTTCCTATCTGGATATTAGATCATTTTTTATTAGTTCAAGCGTTTGCTGTATCTATCATATTAGTGTTTCTAAACTACTAGCTTCACCTCACATAAAAAACATCTACGGTGTAGAGTGAGAAAAACAACACTCTCATCCAGAACGCCACTAATAACAAAGGATCAAGGTGTAAAGAATTCCAAGAATTTTATTTAATTTGTATAAAATACAGCAAACTCATAGTAACTCACCTTTATTAATGTGACCATGTGATTCAGTTCTACCCAAAACAACACATTGTATTTCCCTATAACAAAGAACTAATATAAATAGTTAAACTGGACTCTCTTTTGTAATGGAATGAGGAAGAAAATCAGGATGTGGTTGTGGATACCACTCACCCAGTGAAATGAGGAAGTAGCAACATTATATTTGCATTTTATGATCCCAAGCAGGCACTTTCCCTCACCTCTTTCAGTTTAACGCTTAATTTGACTACCCCTTTCACCACATCTAATCCAGCATCAGCAAACAAACATGATCTACCATAAGGCTGAATGACCCTTCCTTTCCCTGCAAAAGCTGAATTTTTAGAAGAAAATGGCAGAAGTTGGCTGTTTTAACTGCTAATGTTATCTATTGTGAAAATCCTACTGAAATGAATTTGAATAATTTAGTACAACTCTCCTCTTCACCAACTGTGGAGGCAAATGTCTTCCTCTGTTCCACATATTTCCTCCTATTACTTCCTCCAAGAATTATTTCCTGATTAACCCTATGCTACTCAGATTATTTTGTTCACATCTTCATGTAATTAGAGCACTATTTACTTGTACAGAAATTTTGCAGAGGCACGTAAGTTTGAAGTGTTTGTATTTCCTCAACAAAATCAGAAACTACTTAAGAATAAAATCTATGTGTTCTAACTCTTTCACACAAAGTTAAGCATATACAGACAGCCCCCAATGCTTAGTCAATTTACCCTCTAGAAACATGAAACAAGTTCCAAAGATAATGTACTCATTCACAAAGTAATTCAGATACATCTTCATCATTTCATTCATTCTATTCATTCGTTCATCACATTCTGAGTACCAGCTGTGCAAGCCCTATAGTCATTTCCCTGATAAAAACTGCCCCAGATTCCTCACTATCTACCAAACTTCTTCATTTGACTTTCAAAACACAATTTCTCAAATATTCACATTCCAGGTTCTCCCCAACATTCCTCATGCCTTTGCTTACACTGTCCCCTCAGCCAGGAACGCTCTTATCTACAGCACAATCAGCACTTCCCCCACCCCCAGTTTTACATGTCAATTAAGTTTCTATGTTTCCATAGAAACATATCCCTGTAGATAAAGAGTTTTTAGTTTGAATATATAAATAAAACTTTAGCTTCCATCAGTCACAACTGAGCCATCAACTCAGTCTAGTAGGAGGAGACAGGCCTGTGAACCGGTAACTGCAATACTGTACAACACAGTAAGTGTACAGTAAGCTATAACTGAGGGATGTACAAAAGCAACATATTGCGGATGCACTCTGGGTGGACATACTCAAGGGTAAAATAGAAGATGAATCAAAGAAAACTTAAAAACTTGTTCGGGCTTTCAAATAATGAAAATAAGATTGGTCTACTGTACTGAGTTCTGGTATTAAAAAAAATATCTTCTTAATGAAATTAACTTGGAGGCATTTCATAGCAATGAGTAGGATGGCCAACTTGTGGTGCTGGGGCTGGGAAGGGGGTACGAGATGGTCGAGATGAGAGAGAAGTATGCCTGATCCTGAGTTCTCCTAGGAGCCAGACTTTTCAATCCATACATACACCAGTTGGTTTTGTCCTCCTAGTAGCTGACAAGGTCCTTCCCTCTCTCGTGTTTTCATGAAGCACTCTTCCCCCTCCCACCACATGACCAAAACCCACTCCCTGAGGTTTCTTCTACAATCAGTGTTTACTGTCTCCTCTCTCAGTGGTGACCTTGCTGCTTCCCCACCTGCCTCTTTCATTTAGGGTACCACAAAAGTGAGAAGTATGATGGACAACAAAAAAAAATCTAATGTATTAAGTCCTTCTCTAAACTGACGCATTCCCTAAGCTGGAGGACAACCTCTCCATATTTCATATGCCAGTAATAAACAGGTTTGTTTTATTTTTAGTAAATTTGGGCATTCTTTACCATAATTTTATTTATTTATTGAGAATAGGTAATACATACATAAGGTATAAAACTCCAGAGGCACAAAGGCCTATATGGAGAAAATACAGTGAAGTGAAAAAGGTCGTCCTGCCCAGAGACATCAAAGATTCTTTAACAATTACCTTTTGTTCTTCTCTTTCTGTTGCATGGTGACACTTTTCAATTCTCCAATGCCTCAAGAAATCTCGAAGATATCCAAAGAGGGTGAGTACACCATACCCCACATAAGTGAGCACAGCAACCAGCATTGGTGTTTCTTCAAAAGCTTCATTAAATGGTCTTTTATATAGTCCTCCATTTTGTGTAACATGATGGATCTAAAAGAGAAATTAGAAATGTTTATTGCAATCACATTAAGAAAAAGATTTCTACTCAAAATCTAACTTCTCACGGATTCACAGAATTATACTTTAAGAATTTTTTGGCCAGGCGCGGTGGCTCACACCTGTAATCCTAGCACTCTGGGAGGCCAGGGTGGGTCGAACGCTCAAGGTCAGGAGTTCGAGACCAGCCTGAGCAAGAGCGGGACCCTGTCTCTACCAAAAATAGAAAGAAATTAATCGGACAACTAAAAATATATATATAGAAAAAATTAGCTGGGCATGGTGGCGCATGCCTATAGTCCCAACTACTCGGGAGGCTGAGGCAGTAGGATCGCTTGAGCCCAGGAGTTTGAGGTTGCTGTGAGCTAGGCTGACGCCACGGCACTCTAGTCCAGGCAACAGAGCAAGACTCTGTCTCCAAAAAAAAAAAAGAATTTTTTAAGTAACAGTCAAATGAAACACTAAGATCTAAGCAGGGCATACTTGTTTTCAACAGAAATAATTTATAAATTATACACTTTGGATAAACAGTTAAAAAAAAAAAAAAAAGATGGAATGAGAAGGACTGCCTAAAAACAATGCCTAACACTGATTTTTGATTTTCTGAAATAGATCCTAAAATGCTGTGATTGGAGAAAGCATAAATTCCTTTGTTCCAATAAAGAAAACAAAAAAATATAAATCAACAAAGAGAAAGCCTGTCCTGAAAAATACTACATTAGTTTACAGACGACGTGTTCAAAAGTTCAAAAGTAAATTCAATTTTAGAATGTAAAATATTTGTGAGTGTTTTACTGCTACACATTCCTAAAGCCACCCAGCCACAGTATTGCAAATAATTATCAGCGCTAGGCCCCCATAGAACATGTGGTTCATGTTAGCCTTTCTTGGTAGTGATAATGCAAATAAATTATGCCAAAAAGTAAGATGTTTATATAAGTGTGATCCAGCATCATATAAAGTAAAAGGAAAGTGAAACCTAACACAAGGGGAAAAACTGTTAGAATGACCAGTCACTGTCACAAGTTCATTCGGTCCCCCGTCGTCTTGACCTAAGCATCCATTTCCAAACATTGCAAGATTATCCCTTCCTTTAACTTTTGGGATACTTGGATTTTAGTCTTTTTTTCTTTTTTTGAGACAGAGTCTCACTCTGTCGCCCCCCACCCCCCTTCCTCCACCCCCTGCTGTGTGCTGTTTGTGGAAAAATTGTCTTCCATGAAATGGTCCCTGGTGACAAAAAGGTTGGGGACTGCTGATATAAACAAATGAAAATAAATTAATAAAAATTTACATAATTACACAAAGTAACTGATATACATATCCAAGGGCTAAAGATATTTTAGCTTGGAAAGCTGCTTGAATGCTGCGAGCTGGAGGTTTGGAAACACACAGTTGTATTTGATGAGGGAAAGGCATTTGGATAGGCACTGGTACTGATTCAATCTGATGGCCTCAAAGAGCAATTTCTGAAAACTATTTATAAAACTGGTTTAGGTCTTCATCAATCTCTTCACCAAAGGGGTAGAAGTTTGTGTCAATATTTAATACTAAAACTTTTATGTAGGGCTAAGGTTGTAATGTGTTTAGAAGAGAATAGCTAGAAATGAGCCACAATCTAAAGATAGAAAATTGTTTAAAAAGTAAGAACATAACAATATAAAGAAGCTATTACGCTGGGCAAAGCAAAATGAAAAGCAGTTTAAAAGACAAGAAAAATAATATTCTAATCATCTCTTTAAAAAACTATAACTGAAGATATTTTGCCTTAAAACAATGTGTTTAATACTAGTGCCAAACTTCCTTTAACCATGAAATTATTTAAACTATTTCCTTTCAATTGTACATATCATTAAAAAGCCAGGAAATTTACAGAGCCCCATAGTCTCTAACTAATGTGCTATGGGTGGATCTCTTTTAAAGATAGCTGCCTTGATTTCAGACACACCCAAATGAGATCAAGTAAATTCATACCGTAGGTTAGACTATCTAGGAAGAAGTTAAACCACTATTAAGTACTGTGTGATTCCATCAAAGCCATATTTAAAATTAAATGTATTTTAAAGAATTCAGGTTCAACTATGAAGTGACTTTTGAATATGGCTTCAGTCAAAACAGAGTTATTCTGAGCATGCAGAGGCAGGTGAACACGACAACCGATATGCAAATCTCTCACAAGTGGAAAAGTCTTAGAACTCAGAACAAAATTACTTGATCTTTAAGTACTGATGCTAAATTTAATCTTTCACATGATTCAAACAATAATAATGATATTAGGCCAATCATGATGACTCACACCTATAATTCCAGCACTTTACGAGGCCAAGGTTGGAGGATCACTTGTGGCCAGGAGTTTGAGACCAGCCTAAGCAACATAGCGAACCTCGTCTCTAAAAAAAATATAAAAAATTAGCCAGCGTGGTGGCGTGCACCTGTAGTCCTAGCTAGCTACTCAGGAGGCTGAGGCAGGAGGGTCGCTTGAGCCCATAAGTTGGAGGCTGCAGTGAGCTATGATCCTGCCACTGCACTCCAGCCTGAGTTACAGAGTGAGACTCTGTCTCTAAATAATAATAATAATAATTATATTACCATCTTATACGTTATAATATTCCATGAAGGAAAGCACCAGGCTTATTTTGTTCATTATTGCACACCTAGCAGCCAGGATAGTATTTATTAAATGTTAACAAATAGCTAACATTTGCTCAATAATATTTCCTTTTACTACTACTATTACAGAAAGGGGCATCTCGCAGGAGATACCACTTAGTCCTCAAATAGACTTTACAGGCTGACAAGTATGCACAAATCAATGAATATTTGTTGAATGAATGAAAATATATATTACGCTCTTTGACCTTTCAGAAGCAAGTAGCCTGGCAAAGTAGGGGTTAAGTAAGTTACAGTGATGACACAATTAACATTGGGCATTTCTAGAACCCAGATCTGATGATGCCCTTTAGTCTCAAGCAGACTGTCAGTGAGATCAAGTTCACTCTCAACAAAGCACAGGCTATATACTCTTACAGTGCATTTCAAATTTTGGATTCACCAGGAGAGCTCTTGATAGGCCTTTCAGTCATGCAGACTTGAGAGTTACACTGTCAACAAGGTAATCAAGAAAAATATTAGTATATCACTCCCTCCAGGTTAAAAAAAAAATAGATAGCCAGTCATTCACATTAAGCAGACAAGAATGTCACACTATGTGAGCATTATTAATCAAGGGAAGATTTAAGGACTCCAATAAATACCAAGAAACATTTGCTTGAACAGTAATCTTACAATTTACTGAAAACACAAAAAAACCCCAAAAAGGCAAAGGAAAAATTTTTTCAGTCAAGACTATAAGCACATCACTATAAAACACATTACAGGGCAAGGGGATGGAAAAAACCAAGCCATTTTGTCCACATACCTGTGGGCTGTCAACCATTTTTGTTAAGCAGCTGAAAAGGCATATATATATAATGGGAAAGTATAATCAAAAGATAAACCCATATACATTATATGCTTTTATATGCACTAAAAGTGTTTGGAAGGAGACTTAAGAAATTGGGGAAGGGAGCGTGGTGGGATTAGAAGGAATACTTCTTGCTTATAATCTTCTAAACTGGTTTGATTTTCCTATTTTTTTATAATGAGTATATATTACTGAATTTCACTTGCCATTTTATTTTTTAAATGTTTAAACTTAATTTTGTCACTGATTTTATTCACTATTGGGACCAAAACAGAGTTAATAAAAGCAAGACATGCCTATCATCATAACCTCAGTCATCTCATGATTTACAACCTCTCTAGCAAATTCTCATCTACTTATTAGTTCTCAAATAGACTTTACAGGCTGATGAGTATGCACAAATCTGTACTGCAATCCCAAACTCCTTTCCAGAAGTCCACATTTACATTTCCACCAGCCTCCTGTATAGCTCCATTGAGACATCTCATGGGCACCTCAAAATCAACAAGTCTAAAGCTGAACTTCTCTCACCACCCTAACCCTTCCCTCAATTAAAACCTGGTCCTCCTCCTGTATTACCTATTTTGGTCTGCAGCATCACCATCCAGTCTACCCAGTCTCCCAAGTTTGGAGTCATCTTTAGCCCCACCTCATTTTCTGGCTTCTACCTAGAACTAGTAATGAATTTCTGTGCCTAAGTTCGAGACCTTCTTGTAGCACCTGGGAATTTTAAGGAGGCTTAAAATACTCTACATCTTGAAAGAGGCATAGGATATACAACGTATAGGTTAAAAAAAAATCATGGAGCTGTATACCTAAGACTAGCATATTTTACTCCCCAATTTTTTTTTTTTTTTAAATCTCAATTCCTCTTCTTTCAGTGGGTGTTACAACATCCTTCTTCCTATTTGGTCTCTCTGCCACCAGGACTCTCCCCACATTTCAACGATCTGCCCAAAACAAATATAATCAAGACACTCCTCTGTTCCCATGTCCACACAAGGTAAAGTCTTAAGTCTCAACTTGAACAGAATCAAATTTAATCTACAACATCAGGACACCACACTGTCTCCAGCTCCTTGTGTTGCCATTATTTCCTTTTCCCACCTCCAAAACTCTTTGTTACAGTCATATTAAACTCCTTGCCACAGACTTTCCAAAAGAATCCTCCTCTAGGAGTGACAATCTTCCAACAGTAGTAAGTCCATAAATAATGTCCAATAGTGAAAAGTCAACAAGCAGTAACAAACACCATGTTATTTAGAAACAACAAAAGAATCTGCTAAAATTGAAAGTAGCTGCCTTTGAAGATGAAGGTAACGGGGTAGAAGAGAACAGGAGACTGCTGTATATTTCCTAACAAGCCTTGTGGAACTATCAGACACTTAAAACCATGAGAAGTGAAGGGACTAAACACATACAACATACCCTCAATTGGTTCAAGAAAAAAATTAATAATCTCATATGTGTGTGTGTGTGTGTGTGTATGTGTATGTAGATAAAGAGAGAATGAATTTTCTTCCTGAACCAGTTGAGTCAGTTACAGTCATGATTTTTCTTTACTACATGATTTTTCTTTAATACTTCAGTATGTATTTGTTTGTTTGATTATTGATTGATTGAGATGGAGCCTCACACTGTCACCAGGCTGGAGTGAAGTGGTGCAATCATTGCTCACCAAAGCCTTGCACTCCTGGGCTCAAGCAATCCTCCTGCCTCAGCCTCCCAAGTAGCTGGGACTATAGGTGTACAACCACCACACACAGCTCAGTGTGTGTATCTTAAAAACAAGGACATTCTCTTACATAACTACAAGACAATTATCAAAATCAGAAAATTGATACAATACTAACATCTAGTCTATAATTTTATTCAGATTTTGCCAATTGTCCTAATGAAGTTCTTTTAGCAAAAAAAAATCCTAGATTATGTGTTGCCTTCCATCATTTTAGTCTCAAGAAAATTTTTTATAACCAAGGTTTTTGTTTTTGTTTTTGTTTTAGAGATAGGGTCTTGCTGTGTTGGCCAGGCTAGAGTGCAGGGCTGCAATCAAGCAAGCCTCCTGAGTATCTAGGACTACAAATACACACTACCAAGCCCAGGTAATTTTTTTTTTTTTTTTTGCAGAGATGGGTCTCACTATGTTGCCTAGGCTGGTCTTTGAACTCCTGGCCTCAAGCAATCCTTGAAAAGTGGCCTTGAAAAGTGCTGGGATTACAGATACGAGCCACAGTGCCCAGCCCAAGTTTTAATTACACTGTCAGCTGATTTAGGAGGAATGATCCTGTGTAAAAGCTTCAAGACTCCCAATGAAAGCTTATAGATAACTATGTAATGATGCTATAATGGCAAAGTAATTTCTGGGGAACAGAAGCATACCTTTCTGATATGAATACAAAATCACATAAGCATGATTTCCTTAAGCAAATAAACATATTCCAGCTCCATGCTACAGTAGGATGACAGAACCTGTCCACTTGGTGAATGGTTTGGAACATTATAAAAACAAAATTAAATGTGTAATATGAACTACCCATTATTCTCCTGCAATCAAAGAACTGTTATCATGCCTTTCCCATTAAATGAACCCTATTCATTTTCAAGTGGTGTATTTCTGTTGTTCCTTAAAATCAGTTCTGCTGAAATTGTCTTTTCGTGGAATTTTACTGAAATGTACTAGCTTCTCCCTATTGCATACCACACATACTGGAGAGAATAGTTTGGAATTTTGCACAAGTCACACAAGTCATACCATGCTCTGAATGTATGTTTCCAGAAGTGTCCTCCTTTTTCGGCAGGGAAATGTTGACAAGTAGGAAGTTCACAGTTATTCTTGCAATCAGCATAAATTCTGTAATTTTTGTCAGTAAGTATCTCATGTGGAACGGACTAAAAAGTGCTTCCGACGCTAGCTGTAAAACACATTTGTATTTTGACATTTCTGTTCTCCTACTGAAAACAGAAAGCGGAGACCTTCGAGTACATGTGGACTGGAACGTTTCAGTTCAGCGCCGTCCTGTACGCACTGGGCACTGATGTCTGCCTGGGAGTTACCACTCTACCTGGCCACCACAGCCTCCTCTGCAGCACCTTCCCATCTCTAGATAAGCATCTCATATGCGTAACAGACGCATATGAGAGTCAGGAGACCGGAGCACAAATGCAGCTCTGCCACAAATTCTGCATGTTCATCTCAGCTCTCTTCCACCGCTAACATGTTCTGAGCCTGTAATACTGCCACTCTGCCCCCTCCACGTGTTCCCATCTGCTTTTGTAGTACACACCACCGGAGAGACAACCCGGTTCAAATCCATTTCCCTTCTCTGGGAATATTCCCTGATATGCAGGGGTGGGTCCCAGTGGTCACATCTATGCTTTGTGACTGTATTGCCTGGGCCATAACTGATTGACACAGTAGATACCTTTGCCAAAAGGAACCCAACAACGTTCTGTCATGCGGATTTAATTTCAGTGGGAAGAGTTTGGCCTTAGGTAGATTAGTACCTGTATTAAACAACCATAAAGTTTACATGCTTAAAAATTTTACATTTTTTTTAGTTGTAAAAATAAGTATTTATTGAACAGCTGTATATTTTTCACAAAATTAAACATGGACATATGTAGTATTTCTCTCACAAAATAAATGTGCTTTAATATTATTTTATCTGAAAAGATAAGAGTTAGAAAAATACCATACTTGGAGAAAATTAAACCAACACATTAAAGAAGACAAATATCACCTGAAATTCTACAGCCCAGAGACAAACACTACAACATTTGATGTTTTGCCAAACTTTCGTATATAAGAGAAAGAAATGTACAATTTTGCATAAAAGAAATCATATTATTCATGTTTTACAATCTTTTTCCACTTAATATTATTAATCTCTTCTACCATCAGTCAACATAGACAAGTATCATTGTTTTAAAGGGTGCCTAAATTTCATAATATGGACATATAGTATAATCTATGTAACCAATCCCCATTCACAAAATTTAAGCTTTTCTAAATATTACCAATATGTAAGGGTTTTGCACATCTCAACACACTTTTGAATTTCTCCTAAGAAATTCTTAGATGTGAGGTTACTGGCTCAAAAGTGAAAGTATACATTTATTTGATTCCTGAGTATCAATCTATAAAATAAACTTAAGGGCTGGTCCCAGTGGCTCATGCCTGTACTCCTAGCACTCTGGGAGGGTGAGGTGGAAGGATAGCTTGAGGTCAGGAATTCGAGACCAGCCTGAGCAACAGCCAGACCCAGTTTCTGCCAAAAATAGAAAAAATTAGCTGGACGTGGTGATGTGTGCCTGTAGTCTCAGTTACTCAGGAGGTTGAGGCAGGAGGATTGCTTGAGCCCAGGTGTTTGAGGCTGCAGTGAGCTACAATTGCACCAGTATACTCTACCTGGTATGACAGAGTGAGACTCTGTCTCAAAAAAAAATTAAAAAAAATAAATTTAAGGAGGATTTAATGGTATTATTTTAAGGTTTGCCGGTTTCTGAAGTTCAATTACTGCAATTTAAAATGATCCAAACCTCATCTTCAAATAAATAAAACCACTATCTCAAACAACATAACATTACGCAGAATCATCTTGGGTTCCCAAAATGCACTGATGAGAGTGTGGAAAAGATGCCAGTTTCCTCAAATTGATCCTTAAAGGCAATATAGTTCCAGTTATAACAAAATGCTACTTTCTGTTTTTCTTTTCTTTTCATTTTTTTCTCTCTCTCATTCTCTCATTTTTTTTTCTTTGTTAACAAACTGATTCTAAAATTCATGTAGAAAAGCAAAGAGCCAAGGCAGTTTTGAAGAAAAATTAGGTGGGGGGAATCACCTTTATTGATAATAACACTTATCATAGAACTATAGTAATTTGGGCATATAATTTTGATCATACAGTAGAAAAATGGAACAGAATAGGAAACTCAGGAAGAGTATACTGTGAATATGGCATTTGATAGATACTAGTGGTGTCATTTCGAATCCATGGGGAATGGATTGCCTTTTTATTAATTGGTGCTGAAACAAGTGGTTTTCCATGTGGAAAAAAAGAAAAAGTAGATCCCCACCTAACATTATCCTGTAAAATCAATTCCAAGTTGTTAAATATTTAAATATAAAAACAAAAAAATTTAAAACTATAGCACATAGGAGAAATCTTTATGACCTTGGAGTACAGAATGATTTTCCTAAAAATATCAAAGCATAAAATAAAGGTTGATAAATTTTAATTGTTTACAACTTCTGCACACAATAGCATCAAAAAGAACAAAATACTTCGGAAAAATTTAACAAAAGAAGTGCAAGACTTGTACACTGGAAACTACAAAACTGTTTAAAGAAATTAAGGAAGATCTAAATAAATGGGAAGACACCTAATGTTTATGAATTGGAAGACTTCATATTGTTAAGATGGAAATACTCTCTGAACTGATCTACAGATTCAACACAACTCCTATCAAAATCCCAGCTGACTTTTTAGAGACATTTACAAGCTGATCATAAAATTAATGTGGAAACATAAGGAATTCAGAATAAACAAAATCTTGAAAAGTAAGAACCAAGCTGGAGCACTCACGTCTCGATTTCGAAACTACAATAATCAAGCCAATGTGGTACTGGCATAAAGACAGACATACAGATCAATACAATAAAATTGAGAGTCCAGAAACAACCCTTAACATTTGAAACCACCCTTACAAACTGATAAAGGGGTACAAGATTAGAACTGTGGTAAGAGCCTAGCTAAAAATAATGATAATAATTAGCCACTGTCCCCCTGTTTGCTTCTCTATAATTGCCACTCCAGAGCCACATAGCTGGTGGTCATAAAGATTCTTAGCTTTCTCCATAGATAACATCACCTTTTTGAAACACAGGGGTAGTTTCTGAGCTATCTTCCAGGTCCCACATTTCAGTGGAAGGGCTGACTCACCCAGACTGGTGGCCCATACCGAGGAACTGACTCAAGTGGTCTTGCGACCGCCCCGCCCAAAAACCTGGACAGCAAAGAAGACAATTTCTTCAACCCTACAGTTCCACTCAAACACAGTCAATTAGCAGACTCAATTACTCATGCCAAACTGTCTTTAAAAACCCTGTCTCCCAAATTCTCAGGGAGGAGGATTTGAGAAATTTCTCCCGTCTCCCTGTTTAGCGTTATGCAGAGTAAACTCCTTCTTTGCCACAAACCCTGCCATACTGGCTTCCTCTTGGGCAGCGGACAAATGAACCATTGGGCGGGAACACATTTATGATGGATTTTTGACAAGATTTCCAAGATAATTCAAGCGAGCAAGAATGGCCTTTTCAAAAAGTAGCGTGGGAATAAGTGGATATTCACATGCAAAAGAACTAATTTGGCTTGGTGTGGTGGCTCATCTGTGTAATCTGAGCACTTTGGGAGGCCAAGGCAGGAGGCTTACTTGAGGCCAAGAGTTCAAGACCGGCCTGAGCAAGAGCCAAGACCCCATCACTACTAAAAATAGAAAGAAAAAAAAATTGGCGGTCGCAGTGGTGTGCACCTGTAATCCCAGCTACTTGGGAGGCTGAGGCAGGAGGATCGCTCAAGCCCAGGAGTTTGAGGTTGCAGTGAGCTATGATGATGTCACCGTACTCTAGCCAGGGCAACAGAGCAATACCCTGTCACAAAAAAAAAAGTCAGAAAATAGAAAATGTAAAGAACCAGATTCTAGTCCCAACGGTGACTGCTGACCAATTGATTAATCTGCTTTCTTTGATTTTGTCATTTAGTCAAGTGAAAAGGAAGAATAAGACAGCTTGAGAATCACTTACAAAAGAAATGTTTTTCACTTAAATACAAATTCCTTTAGACAGCATTCTTTAAAGTGGTTTCCTTATTCTCTTTTACATTTACAACCATTTTCTCTTAAAGATTGCCTAATTCTTTTTTTTTTGAGACAGAGTCTCACTCTTTTGCCCGGGCTAGAGTGCCGTGGTGTCAGCCTAGCTCACAGCAACCTCAAACTACTGGGCTCAAGCGATCCTCCTGCCTCAGCCTCCCAAGTAGCGGGGACTACAGGCATGTGCCACCATGCCCGGCTAATTTTTTCTATATATTTTTAGTTGTCCAATTAATTTCTTTCTATTTTTAGCAGAGATGGGGTCTTGCTCTTGCTCAGGCTGGTTTCGAACTCCTAAACTCAAACAATCCGCCCGCCTCAGCCTCCCAGAGTGCTAGGATTACATGCGTGAGCCACCGCGCCCAGCCAAGATTGCCTAATTCTTGAAGACAATGATTATCTCTTATTTGTATCATCAAATATAAAGTATAATTCTTGACATACAGATAAAAATTAAATATTTGTAGAATGAGTGAAAAAATGAAATGATTATGGTGATTTTGAGTTTCTTGGTTTAACAGGGCTCTGGGTTTCTAGGAGAAACTTTGATATCTGAAAATTATTTTTGCAGTTTCGAAAATGTTAAAAAATGAGGAATCTGCACTTCTGGGCATGTAAAATTAAAGGGAGGGAAGATTAAGTTGCGAGAGATTTCCCAAGGCTAGCCATGCCAAAGCAATGAGGTGAATACGTAGACTACTGTATACTTCGCCTTCTGTCTCTCTTTCAAGCACAGTCCTTCCTTCATGCGAAAGCATGAGTTTTTGACTGATTTCTAGACAATGTGTGTAAAGGACCTTTAGAGAGGAAAGTTAATGCTGTTTCTGCCTTTTGCTCTCTCAGGCACATCCAGTGAGAGGTTGAGTACCTCCATCCAAATAGCTGGGTTGGGCTGGGCAGAAGGTTTATGTGGATTCAGTCTAGAGCAGTATTTCAAGGGTGGGATCCACTGTGTGTTTATTCCAGGCCCCTCCCTCTGATATGGTTTTATCTGTTAAGCATTGTGAGATTGTGGTTGATTTCACATGCCTTTCTAGTCTAGATCTCCAGCCTCTCTACCATGTAGTAAATGTCTTGTGCAGAAAACTGGCCATAAATTTGGGTCTCTTCTAGAATTCAGCCTGTCATGCCAACTCATACAGTCGTCATACGCTTTGCTGGTTTTTCTTTCCCTTGGCAGAGTTCTTCTGCCTATGGCAAATCCAGTTATCAGCCCATGCTCAAGCTCCACAAGTACCACAAGGAGAGAAAATGCCTGGCAATTTCAGCTTATCTACAAAGGGCTCTTCCCTCTTTGGAATTTTAGTTCTTCTAGGCCAATTTGCTATGCACTGAAGACAGCTCTTCGATGTCTTTAAAACTATTTTTTTTAAAATAATCTACATAGTTTTATCTAGCTGTTACTGTGAAAGCAATGGTTTGCCTCTCCCTATTAAATCAGAAGTCTCACTGTCATTTTTGAGTGTTTTTTTTTGTTGTCGTTGCCACAAACATGACATAAAAATAAAGTTGTTCAGACAAGATAGGAATGATTTCTCTTTGATGTAACAGTCTGGAGGTAGATGGGTAGTCCCAGTTGGTTAGGTTATCAGGGACCCAGGTGTCTTCCTGGTTTTTCTGCCTTCTTTCAGAGTGTTGCCTCTATTAGCATCTGCATCTTCAACCACATCTACATTCCAGGCCACAGGAAGAGGGGAAGAGAAGTAGAGAGGAAGCAATTTCTGTTTTAAAAGATATAAGGCAGTGGTGGTACACGTCACTTCTGTCCACTTTCTACTGGCTAGAATTTCATCACTTGGCTATCTCTAGCTGCAACACAGACTGGGAATGCAGACTGCAGCTGGGTGGCCCTGTGCCACCTAAAACTCTATTACCAAAGGGAAGATAGAACCTACCTATCATGTATACAGGGGGACACTTAGTGGTGTCTACCACAATGTAGTGTAAAGAGAAACTCAATAACTAGAATTTTTTTCCTCAATAGTCAATTTTCCTAAAACTGTGTATTAAATAATCTATTGCTTCCCTCTTTAGTCTGTGATTTTTCATATCATAAACAGAGTCTTATTTAATGGCTATGAGTTTGTTCTCTGTAGTTTGAAAACTTAGTAGATAAACACTACATTTTGATTTGTGGTCTTCTGGGTTTTTATTTTTAGGGGAGATGGAAGGGGTCTATTTTCATGTGTATTAATGAGGAGTTACAATAAGCAATTAAAATCTGATCTTCCTCAATATACTGAAGTACCTACTTATAATTTTGAACCAGGAGTCCCTTACCCTAGATAAGATAATACAATATTCCAAATGAACAAAATTGGTAAAGTTGAAAACTTTTAAAAAATTTCTTGAAGCCCTAAAAGTTTGTAAGCTACACTAATATGGCAAATACCCAATAAAAATATGCAACAGAAGTTCTAAGAGATTTTAATATAGAATCTGTATCTATTAACTTTTTCAGTTGAGTATAACAGAAACTGACTCTAAGCAAAAAGGTAATTTATTGCAAGGATGATAGATATGCAAAAAAAGGAGGGGGGTGAGGAGAAAGAATTGAACTAAGTCTCAGAAAGTCAGAAAGGCAGGAACAGGCACAGCTCTCTGGACCTCAGTGACAGGAGTTGATGAACCTTTTCTCCCAGACTTTGTAGATTCACTCCCCTCCAGACACTCCCCTCACTGAAATTTTAAATCCCCAAGAGAGGGTTGTTGGGCTTCTTTTGGCAAAGGTGTCTACTGTGTCAATCAGTTATGGCCCAGGAAATACAGTCACAAAGCACAGATGTGACCACCAGGGCCCATCCCTGCATATCAAGGGAGTATTCCCAGAAAAGGGAAATAGATGCGAACCAGGCTGCCTCTCAGGTGGAGTGCACTACAAAACCAGATGGTAGCATGTGGAAGGCGCATAGTGGAGGGCATGGTATTATGGGCTCAGAACATGTTAGCAGTGGAAGAGAGCTGAGATGAACATGCAGAATTTGTGGCAGAGCTGCATTTGTGCTCCGGTCTCCTGACTCTCACATGTGTCTGTTACGCATATGAGATACTTATCTAGAGATGGGAAAGTGCTGCAGAGGAGGCTGTGGTGGCCAGGTAGAGTGGTAACTCCCAGGCAGACATCAGTGCCCAGTGCGTACAGGATGGCGCTGAACTGAAACGTTCCAGTCCACATGTACTCGAAGGTCTCCGCTTTCTGTTTTCAGTAGAACAGAAATGTCAAAATACAAATGTGTTTTACAGCTAGCGTCAGAAGCACTTTTTAGTCCATTCCACATGAGATACTTACTGACAAAAATTACAGAATTTATGCTGATTGCAAGAAAAACTATGGACTTCCTACTTTTCAACATTTCCCTGCCAAAAAAAAGGACACTTCTAGAAATATATGTTGACAGCATGGCATAGCTTGTTTGACTAGTACAAAGCTCCAAACTTTTCTCCCTAGTATGTGTGGTATGCAGTAAGGGGAAGCTAATACATTTCAGTAAAATTCTAAGAAAAGACCCGCCTCCATAACCAACTCTCAAGAGATGAAATCTATTGTCGAATCAGAAGTGCAGGCCTGGAATAGAAAATCAAAATCTACTGGCATCCCTAATATCTAATTTAAATTTTCAAAAATTACCAATAAATTCTGTATCACCAAATCCAGTGGCATAGCAGAGTCGGACAAACCTGAATTCAACCCAGGGTCTACTAACTCTATAACTGTTGACCCTGTGGCAGTTAATTTAAGTGGTCTGGACTTCAGCCTTCTTTTTGGTAAAAAGGGCATACTATTTACCTAGCACGGCTCTTGTGACGATTAGAGAGATAAGGATGCTAGGAGAGGGCCTGGAGCACAGCAGATACTCAGTAAATGGTACCTATTACCATTATTTTCTTTGGTTTCTCACCATCTGAAGATGTTGCTTAGCCCTCCTTAATGAAATAACCTCCATTTCCCTGAGATATCCTTGGGACCTCTCCTTCTTGCTTAACACCCTCTTCTACCTACTTTACCAATTCCCATGGCTTCAACTACCACCCATTCATTCCTTCAACTAGTATCTCCTGAGTTCCTATTACATATCAGGCACAATGCAAATAGTAAAATCTCAAATGTTTTCATTAGGGGCTTGCTAATTAGGCAGCAAGTTGCTATTTAGAATAATTCAAGATCATCACAGTTAACAGGTCAGTTCTTTATCTATAAAATAGTTTCTAGATCTTTCCATATTACAAAAATTGTTGAATACTTTCCCCAACCTCCATATGTATTATTTGGAGTAAGGCTAGAGATCACTCCCATAATCTTAGTACAATTGCATATTTTGCCATTCTTGGAAATTATCAGAAAGCAGCAGACTGATTTACAGCAGACATTAAAAAATGAACCCCCAACACAGAGATTATCCCAATGCTTTAAGACCCCTCATTAAACATTATTTCTACAATCAGAAGTAAAAATCATTTTAAAAGAAAAGGAAAAATAGCCACCTCAAGCTTCATAATGAAAAGGCATCTTAAAGACAAGAAACGTAAGGTAAATTTTCTGAGATTAAATGGGTCAAGAGCAAGGGGCTTACTTTCTTAATTGGTCACAAATTGCAGCTTATATTACAGAAGGCTTCTTAGAAACCATTCAGAAGGCAACTGACTTCTGAGGCCACAAACCATCACACCCACTCAGAATGCAAACACTGCCTCTACCCATCCCTCTGAATTGCCCATTCTACCAATAAACACTGCTTCTTTCTTTCAAAAATTGAATCTAATTGAATCAACCAATTAACTATCTTGCTCAGAGCACTGCAAGTTTCTAGGACACCTGGGCCAACCCTAAAAAATGAACAAGTCTGCCTTCCCTGAACATTCAAGTTCTAAAATACTACCTCAAGAATACACTTGTTTATATATTTCCCAAGAATTCCTATTGAAGAGAATTCCTGAGTACCTCATACAACTCTGGAATCTTTCAGATGCAGGTAGTAAGAATCAAGATGTTCTTCCCCCTCAAAAAAAAAAAAAAAAAAAAAGATGTTCTTCCCCTTGGAACAAAAACATATGAAATAAAAATCTGGTCCCACAAGTCATGAGTAGTTACAACATTTTTTCTGCAAAGTCTTGAGGTCTTGAAGGTGTGTCTCATCAGGCCCTGCTAAATTTGAACAGGTATACAAGGCATTTTAGCTATTCCTCCTGTCCCTATCCAACTTACTTCTTTTCCTCAAGTACTATCAAGTTAAATCCCCTCAGCAGAAAGAAAAGCTAGTAGCTATTTAGTAAACTACCCTTCATTAGTTATTTATTTGCCTCCTTCTAAGGATAAGTAGCAAGACTAACACTTTTTTTTTTTGAGACAGAGTGTTGCTCTGTTGCCCAGGCTAGAGTACTATGGTGTCAGCCTAACTCAAGGCAACCTCAAATTCCTCGACTCAAGCGATCCTCCTGTCTCTGCCTTCCGAGTAGCTGGGACTACAGGCATGCACCACCATGCAGGGCTAATTTTTTCTATTTTTAGTTGCCTGGCTAATTTCTTTCTATTTTTTAGTAGAGACAGGGTTTCACTCTTGTTGAAGGCTGGTCTCAAACTCCTGACCTCAAGCAATCCTCCCACCTCAACCTCCCAGAGTGCTAGGATTACAGGCATTAGCCACCATGCCTGGCCAGGACACTTTGTTCTTTCTACTTTGTTTTTCTTATTATTTAACCTAAGAATATAACTTATGTACCAATTCCTCAAGATGCAACCTTATTTATTCTGGCAACCAGAAAGCTCTCATCATTATAATATCTCACTAAAACTACTCCCAAAAGGATGAAAGTTAGGTTCAAAACTGTCTCAAAGGCAGACATTTTTTTTCCTTTCATACTTGTTAACTAAGTAAAATGTGGATCCAAATCTCAAAAGTTCTATAAAGAAATGAAAGATCTTTTAAAAAGTGCTATCAACATAGAATTTTAAAAACAAACTATTATGTTTCAGGTGCAACCAAAATGTGGCATTTATTTACTCAAATGTTAAATCCACTGAAAGAACCCTTTCATAATTAAGATCACTGAATAATGCAACTTGAGGTCGAGAAAATTTCCTGCAAATCCTCTGGAGGTCTTTAAAAATAGGATAGAATCTTCTAGCAAGATTGGTTTTATTAAAGTCCTCCAAAAGAGATAAAGAGACTGAACTACATGAACCCCTAGAGGTTCTTTCCGATGCTAATGTCAAAGTTTCTCTAAGGCTAAGTGTCATCCTTTTACCTCAAATAAAGGCCAACCCCATCTGAATGGTAGGGAGGAAAAATTACTGTTTTATTGTTCAACTGCAACTCTTATGAACTTTGTGTCTACTGTAGTCATAAAAAAGTAATGTCTGAGTGTTTCATAACTCCTTCCTACTTACAGCATCTATTTAATCCAACTCTGAACCCATATTCGAGAGTTACTCTTTTAGCATATACATTCATCCCTTTGAAAACAGAAACATACTCTTGAGAGTGTAAAGCGATCTTATAAATTTCTAACTTCCGTTCATTAAAACACAAATGTCAAGATAAGAGAGGAAATGAATTTACATCTCAATCATATTATACTTTAAATTTACATCTTAGTAAAAGCATAACACACACCTATGCACCTAACATCTAAATGTTGACAGCATAACTGCCAACACTTCTCCCAAAAAGAGGGAAAAAATAGAGGTTGGAGCACTAGCACGTCACTTTAATTAAAACATAAAAAACTTTTAAAATATTTTTAAAGATACTGCATTGCTCTCATGAAGTTACCAAGATCTCTCTTTCACATGAGAGAAAGAAAAAAACTCACAGATAATACTCCTCTATATCACTGTACAGAGCTACAGATCTGAAATTTTTGTTTTAAAAAGACTCGTGAGAAACAATTTTCTAGAAGGGATACTGCAGCCCTTAGGACATTCCAAGAGACCATTCTTCCAAATACCACTAATGTGCCTTGAGTGAAATTTTTCACTAAAATATGGTCCAGAAAGTCAACCAGATGTTACAGTCATACAGATTTCTAAAATTTCATTTTAGTAACTTAATGTTTCTTATTAGTTGGTGACCTCTGAAGAAATACCATGCCTACAAATACTAAATTGTTAAGAGACTGTGGGATGGAAGAGCTTGATTTACTACTAAATCAGAACATAACTCCTAGATACCAAAAGGAACACTCAAACACAAAGCACCCCTAAAGTGTGAACACCTTTCTCCTGACTTCCTTTTTCCGCTTAATAATCATACGTCACTCTTTCACCTGAAATGTATTTTCTAACTCCTACCCATTAAATTCTCCTGTTACATTCTATGCCACTACAATTTTGTTTTATTGGCCATTTACATTGCCAGGAAAACGATAAATTCTTCCACCACTTATAATGAGCTGGCTCTTATTACTTCCTCTCTCACACAATTATTTCTTCAAAAATAAAACAAATCTTTTGAATCTATGTATTACTTTGCCTTGACACCTTACAACTGCAGGGAGGTCAAGTCTCTTTCACGTATTTTTTCCAACTCTTAGTCTCAGTATCTCAACAGGACCTGAAGAAATGCTTTATTTTCTATTTCACACCGAAGAGTAACAGGCCTATTCGTCACAGCTACTGATTTGGGGAGGAAGCTGCCAGATATTTTATGTTAAAGCCAAATTAAGATCACCATCCTATCAAAACTGCAACAGTCACACCCCTGCTAAGGGAAAACAGTACTTTTTAAGAAGTTTTCTTTGATGTCTCAACGACACTTAAAAGTATTAAAGTCAAGTGCAAATTATTACAACACTCTCTCTCCCAGAAACACTGATCTTGCATCTTTTTAACCAGCTCATCTTAAAAATACATTTCAGCAGAATACCTGTCAGTCCAGAGAATTGGAAGGTTGATAATAAATATTGTCTTGAATTCAGAACTTTTCAAAGTATTTCAGAACTGCCTAAACTTGGTTGATGATTCCGCCTTGGTTAATTTAGTACAGAGACTCATCACAAGTCACCACCAGGTTAATCAACCCCCGACTCTTGCTCAGTTAAAGGGAACACCCAACTCAACCTGGAGCCTGGGATGGGGTCCCATCAAGGGGCAGAGTAAGAGGATAGTGCTTTCGAGGCACTGGACTTGATTCACCGCCAGATCTACAGACTAATTTCTTGCTTGTGGAATGAGTCCAGAATGTGGCAGGAAGACAGACTGGGTGTGTTTCCACCTGGCACCACCTCCTAACTTTCTTTGCCTCTTAAGGACCCCAAGGGTGGTTTTCCTCGGAGAGCTCTAAGAGGAAGCAACTACCTCTGGGGTTTGAGAAAGAAGCCTCGGGAGAAAGAACCAGAAGTCACTGAATGGCTCCTATCGGGGTCCGAGAGGTCACTCATTTTCTCCCTTTGGGGGCGGCCCGCACTTCTGGAGAAATCCGGCAGAGGAAGGTACCCGGGGATTTGCGGAAAGCTCAAACCTCCGGGGGAAGGGAAGGAAGACCTTGAGACGCCGAGAGATGGGGAGCCCCTGCGCCGTCCTTGAGCCTCCCGGCTCGAGAAGGTGGGGTCAGCGCCCGGACACCGCTGCCAGTACACCTGAGTCGCGCCCTGTCCCGCAGGCGGTCGCCGCGACCTCGCTCAGCCCGGCTGCCCCTTCGCCGGCCCACACGGCCCCCGGCCCGCCACTCAGTGTCCCCGTACCTGGCTGGCGGCGGCTACGGTACTGCTCCTCACGTACCCGTTCCGCACTTCCCCGTTCGCTACGCAGCCGTTCTCCCGCACCGGGCGACGGCAGCAGCATCCTCCGGGCCCCGGCCGCATCCTCCTGGCAGCACCCGGCGCAAGGCAGGCTCTGTAGAGGGCAGCGGCCGCGGCGGCTCCAAGTCCCGCTCCGCACCCCACCCACCTTCCCGAAACCGGAAATGGCTGCAGCGCCGCCGCCAATTCCCGGCCAGGCCGTCACTCGGGGGCGGAGCCCTCTCCTCAGAGGACTCGGCTCACCCAGGGCTTGGCCGCGGAGGAGGAGACCAGGCAGGGACGCGCCGAGAGGGATGTGGGACTAAGAACTGCTGGCCAATCAGGGGGAAGGGGAGGTGGACCCTATGCCTCTTCCCGGCCAATCACGAGCGAGAGGGAAGCACCTCGCCGATGTAGAGGGGGCTTCTCTAGAGAGACTCGTCGGCCTGGCACCTGATTGGAGGCCCAAGCAAGGTCCTAGGTAGGGCTTGGCGGCTTAATGGTCCAGACTGAAAGGAGGCGGGGTCCAGGAAGAAGTAGCCAATTAGAGTGTAAGGAAAGAAAGGGGGCTGAGCCTAAATCTCTTGAGCGGGTTGCCCGGTTCTCTAGCACAGGTGGCGCTCTCTCTTCCCTTGCCTACGGTAAGTTCTGGGGTTTGAATTCCTAGCCCGTGATAGGCAGGCAGTTCCTTTATTTTATTCCCTGATTCCTCCGTGAGTTTTTATAAAATAGCCTTTTTGACAGTCTCTCACCATTCTTCAGTATGCCGCATACATTAACACATTTCTCAAGTAATAATTCAGATGTCTTTTCATGTGCCCTTCACATTTGTCCCTGTCAGGGTTTTCTGTACAATCTTCATTTTGTTTATTTTTTATTTTTTTATTTATTATTATTTTTTTTAGGAAGTCTTTTGTTCACACAATCTCCTTTAAAGACTTTCCTTGAAACCCGGTTTCAGGAAACCTCATCTACTTCCAATTCTGCTAATAATTGGAAACTAAAACTTGAGCACTAAATTTAACCACTCTGGGAGTCAAATTCTTTAAAATGGAGTTAATACTTTCTGCTTCATTGACTCATTGCAAGAATTCTATTATTAAACCATTGTGCATCTATCATAACACCTGGCCCATAGTAGGAGCATAATAAACATTTTCTCACCTTTTTAATCCTGTCTTCCCAGAGCGTTAGAAAGAAAGGAAATTGATCTATATTACAGCAAGAGACTTTCTGTTACCCATAAAGAATTTAGTGTCATGGTTTAGAGTATGGACTGTGGAGTAGGTCTGGGTTTGAATCTTGGCTATGCCACTTACTGAGTGAGCTCTATGTGTCTTCATCTTTTCTTTTTTTTTTTTTTTTTGAGACAGAGTCTTACTGTGTTGCCCAGGCTAGAGTGCCGTGGCATCATCCTAGCTCACAGCAACCTCAAACTCCTGGGCTCAAGCAATCCTTCTGCCTCAGCCTCCCGAGTAGCTGGGACTACAGGCATGCGCCACCATGCCCGGCTAATTTTTTCTATATATTTTTAGTTGTCCGATTAATTTCTTTCTATTTTTAGTAGAGACGGGGGTCTCGCTCTTGCTCAGGCTGGTTTCGAACTCCTGAGCTCAAACAATCCGCCCGTCTCGGCCTCCCAGAGTGCTAGGATTACAGGCGTGAGCCACCGCGCCCAGCCTGTGTCTTCATCTTTTCAGTGGGGATAATAATAGTAGTCATGAAGACTTAATAAGTTAATACATGTAATGTATTTTGTACAAGACTTGGCATTTAGTAAGCATTCATTAAGTGTTGGTTGTTATTAATTGCTGAACGTACCTAGGAGAGTCCCTGTGTTCTTCCCTTGCCCCTCAGGAGCTTTAGGAAAGGGGTGGACCAGGTATGGGTTTTGCATGATTTAGGAGCTGAACAATCTAACAGAGTGGCCAGGGTACATTATCTCTTTGAGTCGGTAAACACTATAATCCTGAAGTAAATGTATGAGGCTAAAAAAGAAGCATATGGCTTGTGCCTCGTGGAGCTTACATTCCAGTGAGAGACAAGATGTACAAATATAAAGAAAACAACAGTAAGAGACCTACCAATGGCTGGAGAGATTAGGGAACAGGACTTTCCACGTAGAAAGTTTTCAGGGCAGGAATCTGGTTGGAAGCAGGGCTAAGGGATGTAATTGAAGCTTAGACAATGGGCTGAATGAATCTGGGGAAGGCTTGGGAGGAATATGTGGAACAAGCTAGGTCTTGGTGGATGAGCAGGACTTGGAGAGCTGGAACTGAGAAGGAAAAGGAGGGTGTTCTGGAGAGAGGGAACCTTCAGAAGTTCAGGTGCAAACACTGGAAAGAGCAAAGTCTGCTGCACCCTGAGAGAAGGAAAGGAGCCTTGCTAGATTAGAGGAATCCTATTAACCAGTCCCTCCTTCCTGAGGGCAGGACACCAGCTCATTGTCTTGTTCTGCCGCTTACTCACTGTGTATAGTTTCAGACGAGTCATGCAAACTCGGCGCTGATTTCCTCACTCATCTTACGAAGTTAATACCTATACTACTTAATCTCACAAGGTTTTTGTGAGCATCAGTGATATAATACACAAATCATCTGATTACTTAATATGTGTTTGCTAAATCACAAAGACAAAGCTTCAGTAGGCAGTAGGAAACACCCCAGGCTCCATGTAAACAGGAAAACAACCCTTTCCAGATGCATAAGTTGCCTCATCATCATTTGACAGAGTTCATATGAAAAGTTCTATGCTAGACAGTCTTTTCCTTCAGGATTGCTCAGACCACTTCAGCTGTAAAGCCTTTCTTGAACTCTAACCTCCCCACAAAATTATTTGCTTTCTTCTCTGCAAAGTTCATACATACCTGTGTAAGCATGTATCACACTGCTTTGAGATTTTTTGTTTTGACAGAGAGGTTACACAGTGCGTAGAGGCAAGAGCTCTGCAGCCAGACATACTAAGGTTGAAGACCAGCTCCAGCACTTAGAAAACTTGTGATTTAGGCAAAGCTGCCTAATTTCTCTGTGACTCAGTTTCTTCATCTGTAGAATGGGACATGCCTCATAGAGTTGTGAGAATTAAAGAAGCAAAGCGTTTAGTACTAGGCCCTGTTACATAATATTAAATGAGTGTTGGCAATGTTAGTTGAATAAATGAATTATTTGTTAAATAAATAAATGAATGATTGGATACATTTATACCTCCAACTAGACAGAGAGCGAACTCCTTGAGTTCAGGCAGTTGTCTGATTTATCTTTGGGTTCCCAGCACCTAGCATGTACCTGGCACATAGCAAGTGCTCAATAAATGTTTGATGAATAAATGGATGAATGAATGAAATCTGGCCTGTCTCCAAGGAGCCTTCTATCACATGGAGACTATGTTAATTAAGGTTCTCTTGGTTGTAGCCAATATTAGAAAACTTAAGAAAGGTAAATTTATTGGAACTCTCCTGAAGATAGGGAAGTGATGGGACTCAAGACAAATCCCAAACCTCAGCAACAGAAAATTAGAGACCTTCCTCCTAGGACCAAACCATGTCTGTTACTTAGCTCTCAGCAACATACAACTTTCACATTCCCTAGGTCAAACTTCTAAACTCTCAGGAAAGAGAAATTGGCCCAGCTTAGGAAGGTGAGGAATTAGTTACAAACAAGGAAGAATCGTTGCAGAGAAGGGAGAGACAACTCTATCGGAATCCACTACAAGGAGATAGAACCTGGGAATGAAAAGACAAATAACATAGGTCGGAATGAGTATTAAAGAAGGAAGCTTCCAGTACAGCATGTTTTAAAGGGCCATGCAGGGATTATTGCCTCAGAAGAGAAATGAAGTGAAAGAAACCAGGCTATTTTGCGAGAGGAGCAGCAGGCCTACACTATCAGCTGGGGGTCTTCATTTCATGTAGTGTAAGTCAACACTGGCTGACTTATACAGAATAGAATTCAAATTCATTGCAAAGTTATTAGCAGTTCAGGGATCTGACTGAAGGCTAGAGGACCAGGCTTAGAACAAGTCAGAAGTCATTGGAGCTTTAGAGGACCAGGCAACAGGGACCACAGCAAGGGTTTGTGGCAGAAACTGTCCGGTGAGCATATTGCCACCAGAATAAATGGCCTCCAACCAGCCCTTCCATTCTTAGGTCACTTGGTCAAGAGTCAAAGTTCCAGCAGCAGCATCTGCTTGGAGGTGTTTAGGTCACACTGGTCCATACAGGTGCAGACAGAAAAAAGAACTTTCCTTCATCTTTCATGGAGTGAGTGCTTACCAAGATTCAACCTCCCAAGAAGAGTACACTCCATGATGAGAGGTTATGTCCCAAAAGGAAATGGGGAACCTAACAGAAAAAGAGAATGGCAGGCAAAAATGACCGATGTCTACTTACGTCATTACTGCAGAACAGTCACAAGGTAAAAAGATCCTTCAAAAGTAATCTATTAAAACCAGAGCTAGACAATTTAGACTGTTATCTAATCCTAACTCTGAGAGCATCATTTGGTCTTCCATTTCCAAATGTTTCATTCTTCATTCATTCATTTATCTACTGGGCCAATCATCTCACAAATATTTTTTGCTGAGCTTCATGTTAGATACCAGAAATACAACAAGCAGAAAGAAACCTGCTCTCTGTCCTCATGGAACTATGAATCGTGATTTACAAGAAACGGGTCTGCTATTTCCCTTTTTGTTATTCCTACTCTATTACAATGAGTGAAATAGACTACTTCTCTCCATGGTTTTCTTTTTTTTTTTTTGAGACAGAGTCTTGCTCTGTCACCCAGGCTAGAGTGCCATGGCGTCAGCCTAGCTCACTGCAACCTCAAACTCCTGGGTTCAGGCAATTCTCCTGCCTCAGCCTCTCAAATACTTGCGACTACAGCCGTGCACCACCATGCCCAGCTAATTTTTTCTATTTTTTAGTAGAGACAGGGGTCTCAAACTCCTGACCTCAAGCAATTCTCTCACCTCCTCCTTTCAGAGTGCTAGGATTTCCCAGGGTTTCTGATTCTACTTTTGCTGGAAAATCTTGGATAATGTTTTTGGACTATTTTCAGTGGCAACATTTGCATCTACAAAACTGGGCAGGCCCTGGGACAAGAGTTTAGAATTGCATTATTATTGTGAGGCCTGAGCTATTTAAAGAAATGGTTGCCCGCAAACACAAAGCTTTAAGAGGAATGATGGATTCGGATTACCCAGGAGTGCCTCCAGAGTGCCAGCTTAGTGGCCAACAGAGTGCTTTTAATCTGTGGCATTTGCAATAGGAGCTCTGTGACAAAACAGATAAGTGCTCCAGGCATAGGCTGTTACAGCCTGTGTCTCAATGGCAGGTCTTTGCCCTTTTGTTACCTTTGCTCCAGAACCACCTGGGAGCTTCTTACTCAACCACCACTCCCCAAACCACCACCCTGAACTTCCTGTGGGCACTCACACCCACCTGAACGTGCAATCTGAGGTTCTGCTAGAGGAAGTGGACTTTTGCTTCTGGCTCAGGAAGGATGATAAGGGGTGGTGTCATCAGGGATCCCTCTCCGTCCTCGGACTTGGCTTTATTCCCAGAAGGGTTGCATTCAACCAGCTTTAAAGCCTCAGCTGAGTGACCGTGCCTATTTTCTGAAGTCCCAGTGAGATTCCTAGGTAGACTCCCATTGGCCTGGCTTGGGTCACATGCCTGAGGCAGCTGTGGTATTGATTGACCAGGCCTGAATCTTGTGCCCACCCAGTCCCCCAGTTCTGAGCCACAGGCTCTGAGAATGGGAGATCAGTGGTTTCCCTACTGAAGAGATGGGTGCTGTTACCAGAAAAAAGGGTGCAGGACAGGCGTAAACAACAGATGTCCATCATACTGATTATGTTGAATAGGATGATAAGGGTAAGAGGCAGGAAGTGGGAATCTTTAGGAGATTCTCAACATTTTAAGTGATATTACAAGAAATACTGGTTTTAGACTATCCCTCTTCCCCAAATCCAACCTCCAAAATTTACTCTAAATTAATCTCTCCTTGTGGTAACTATCTATGTGTTCACTTAACTGATTGAAATGATGGATATGTTATCATTGTCTTCATCAAACCATCATCCTAAAGCAATTAATAAACATCCTCTTTATATGTAGCTGTATAAGAAAAATAGAAATACCGACTGAGAATTTACCCTCTAAGGGAGCATGGATGATGACAAAGGACTCACAGACAACCATACCAGCTATGAATATGTTATTTAATATATATTGTCAAGTTAAAATGACATAAACTGAATATTACTGTATGTGAAATATACCTCAATTAGAAAAAATTTTATAAAGAAGATACATTCATTTCTAGGCAATGTGGCATATGCATTCTATGGAGGGATACAATTTGCATATTTAAACAGAATAGGTTTAGGGTAAAGCTGCCATTTCTTTTCTACTTCATCATAGAACCCTTCAAAGATTTAACTATCGGCATTGTTGGGGGGTGGGTAGGAAAACTAAAAAAAACAAAAACAAAAAACCATTTAACTATCTTCCCCATCACTCTCTTTATATTTACATGGCAATGCTATGTATTTTTGGGCAATATAAATTCCTTTAAAACAGAGTTTTGAGGTTCTTCCCCTGGCTCAATATGTGCTATTTTATATTCAAGGTATTTGTGTCCTCATTTGTGTTTGTTTTCTCATACACTAAATAGAAACATGCTCAGTTATTGCATGTGATTATTTATGTATCTATTCTTTTCATGTATTTGTATCCCAAAGAATCAGACCCAAGAATCCTGTGTTCGGGTTGTGGATGATTCAATGTCTTCCTACTTTTTGCTACTTTCCAGTTTTTTAAAAAATGATAAATCTCTTTATAATTATAATAACTAAAAACTGGGTCAGGCTCAGTGGCTCACACCTATAATGCCAGCACTTTGGGAAGCTGAGATGGGAGGATTGCTTGAGGCCTGGAGTTTGAGACCAGCCTGGACAACACAGCGAGACTCCATGTCTTCCCCCAAAATTAAAAAATTAGCTGGACATGGTGGCTGACACCTGTAGTCCCAGCTACTCTGGAGGCTGAGGTGGAAGGATTACTTGAGCCCGGCAGTTTAAGGCTGCAGTGAGCTATGATCATGCCACTGCACTACAGCCTGGGTGACAGAGTGAAATAAGTAAAAAAAGAACTAAATAAAAAATTAATAAATAAATAAAAATAATTAAAACCCTAATGACAGAGTGGGACTGCAAGGTTGCTTTAATATCCAAAAGCAAGTAACTTAATAGACCAGCTTAATAGAATAAAGGACAAAAACCACACAGTTATTTTAATAGACACACAAAAAAGCATTTGATAAAATATATCACTTTTTCATGATAAAGCACTCAATAAACCAAGAATAGAACAGAACTTACTCAACCTGATAAAGGGCATTTACAAAACATATACTGCTAACATTATTCTAAATTGTAAAAAACTGAATACTTTCTAGGATCAGGAACAAGACAAGGATGTCCACTTTCACCACTTCTGTTCAACATTGTACTAGGCAATTAAGCAAGAAAGTAAATGAAAAGGCATCTGGATTAAAAAGGAAGAAGTAAAATGATCTCTATTCACAGATGGTGTAACCTTATGCACAGAATATCCCAAGGAATCTGCTAAAAAATGATTAGGACTAATAAACAAACTAAACAGGTTGCAGGATACAAGATTAATATACAAAAAAAGTTGTATTTTTGTATACTAGCAATAAATACTTTGAAAATGAAATTAAGAAAATTCCATTAACCATAGCACTAAAAAGAATAAAGTACTTAGGAAAAAATTAACAAAAGTACAAGATTTGTATACTGGAAACTATCAAATACTGTTGAAAAAAATCAAAGGAGATCTAAATAATGGAAAGACATCCATGTTCAGGGATTAGAAGAGTTAATATTAAGATGGCAATATTTCCTAAATTGATCTATGGATTTAATGCACTCTCTAACCAAACCCAGCTGCCTTTATTAGAGACATTGCTGATCTTAAAATTCATATGAAAATGTAAGGGACCTGGAATAGCCAAAATAATCTCTATAAAAAAGAACAGAGAGGACTCACCCTTTCTGAATTAAAAGTTATTATATAGGCCGGGCGCGGTGGCTCACGCCTATAATCCTAGCACTCTGGGAGGCCGAGGCGGGCGGATTGTTTGAGCTCAGGAGTTCGAGACCAGTCTGAGCAAGAGCGAGACCCCGTCTCTACTAAAAATAGAAAGAAATTAATCGGACAACTAAAAATATATAGAAAAAATTAGCCGGGCATGGTGGCGCATGCCTGTAGTCCCAGCTACTCGGGAGGCTGAGACAGTAGGATTGCTCGAGCCCAGGAGTTTGAGGTTGCTGTGAGCGAGGCTGACACCACGGCACTCTAGCCCGGGCAAATGAGTGAGACTCTGTCTCAAAAAAAAGTTACTATATAGCTAAAGTACTCAAGACAGTGTGCTACTGACATAAAGGTAGACATATAAATCAATGTAATAAAATGGAGATTTTAGAAATAAACTCTGAAATAAACATTTATGATCAATTGATTTTTGACAGGAGTGCCAAGACAATTCAAGGGGGTAATGAATGGTCTCATCAACAAACAGTGCTGGTAAAACTGGATGTCTACATGCAAAAGAATGAAATTGGACCCCTACCTCATACCATATGCAAAAATTTAGTCAAAATGGATCCAAGCCTTAAATGTAAGAGCTAAAACTATAACATTCTTAGAAGAAAACATAGGTATAAATCTTTATGACCATGCATTAGGCAATGGTTTTTTAGATATGAAACCAAAAGCATAAACAACTAAAGGAAAAATAAATTGGAATTCATCAAAATTAAAAACTTTTTTGGCTGGGTATGGTGGCTCACGCCTGTAATCCTAGCACTCTGGGAGGCTGAGGCGGGAGGATCACTTGAGCTCAGGAGTTTGAGACCAGCCTGAGCAAGAGCGAGACCTTGTCTCTACTAAAAATAAAAAGAAATTCGCTGGACGACTAAAAATAGATAGAAAAAATTAGCCGGGCATGGTGGCGCATGCCTATAGTCCCAGCTACTCGGGAGGCTGAGGCAGCAAGATCGCTTGAGCCCAGGAGTTTGAGGTTGCTGCGAGCTGGGCTGATGCCAAGGCACTCTAGCCCAGGCAACAGAGTGAGATCTGTCTCAAAAAAACCAAAACAAAACAAAAAAAACACTTTTGTTCTTCAAAGGGCACCATCAAAAAGTGAAATGTTAGCTCATAGAATGGGAGAAAATTTTTGCAAATCATATATTTAATAAGAGGCTTGTATCTAGAATACCCAAATAACTCTTATAATACTCAATAATAAAAAGATAAATAACCCAATTTAAAAATGGGCAAAAGATTTGAATACTCATTACTACAAAGCAGATATGCAAATGGATAATAAACAAGTGAAAAGATGCTCAACATCATTAAGTCATTAGGGAAATACAAATCAAAACCACAATGAGGTACCTGAGCTAAAATAAAAAGCCAAACAGTAACAAGTGTTGATGAGGATATGGAGAAACTAAAACCCTAGTACATTGTTGGTTGGAACATAAAATGTTGCAGCAACTTTGGAAAATAGGTCCTCAAAATGTTAAACCTAGAGTTACAGCACCCTGCCATTCTACTCCTGGGTACCTACCCAGGAAAAATGAAAACATATGTCAACATAAAAACTTGCATACAAATGGTCATAGCAGCATCATTCATAATAACTAAAATGTGGAAACAAGTCATATGTCCATCACCTGATGGATGGATAAGCAAAAAGTTGTATATCCATACAATGGAGTATTATTCAGCAATAAAAAGGAATGAAGTACTGATACCTGCTACAGCATTGATAAAGCTTCAAAACAATATGCTAAATGAAAGAAGCCATATGTGTATGCAAAGGACTACATATTGATCTGGAATGGGAAAATCAGAGACAGAAAATAGATTAGTGATTGCCTTGGGCTGGGAAGGGGGTAAGAGGTGGGGGTGGAGTGGAAAGGGTGAAGAATAAGAGGAGGGAGGTGGGATGAGGAGTGATTGCTAATGGGTACAAGGTTTCTTTTGGGGATAACAGAAATGTGCTAACATTAAATTATGGTGATAATTGGACAATTCTGTAAATATACCAAACACCACCATGTTGTAAATTATAAGTGTTGAACTTTATGGTATATAAATTATACCTCAATAAAGCTGTTAGAAAACAAAACCTAAGATACTCTATTCAAAAATAAAAACCCTTACAGGGATAATGTCCTGTTCATTGATGGGGAAGGGACTGTGTTTTTTAAACCCTGTAATTTTAACACCTACCACAGTGCCTGGCACATGGAACACTCAATAACAATTGAATAAAAACAAAGAAGGAAAGGAGGGAGGGAAGAAGAGAGAAAGAAAGGAAAGGAGAGAAGGAGGAAGGAAGAAAAAGGAAGGAAGTGATACGACTATGATATGCCTTCAAAAACCGCTTATTCAGTTTCTATAGCGTGCCACCTTGCAAATGAGGAAACTGGGTCTCCTAGAAGATGAGTAGCTGACCTAAATCCATACACTAATGAATGGTGGAGGGAAAATCAGAACCCAAGTCTGTATACTCCAAAGCTCATATTCTACATATTCATTTCTAAAATTCTTATGATGAGGCTTAAAGACATTTCAAAATATAGATGTGAATCTCAACTGTCTTGACATGAGTAAGATAGCTATACACACACATGCGTGAGGGCACTGGGGAAACGGGGAAGGGAAGAAAAGGAGTATGTTCTGAAAATTCACATTAGATGTTGTTGGGGTCCAAAATGACCCAATAAATAACACCCCCTTCCTCAGTGAAGTTCTGAACCAATTGAGAGGTAAGACAAAAGGGTCAGCAGATGCAGAACTAAAGCGCATGGGCCAATTCATGGGCTTGGGGCCTGTGTGGCACAGGGCCCTGCACTTGGTTTAATGCTCTGCTGTTGCCATCTTAAAATTCTTAGTCATTTTTATTTTGTGCTGGGTCCCACAAATGTAGCTGACAAAAATGCCACCTCACCTTTATTATGATTATAAGTGATCTGGGAGAATATGGCTTGAGTGTGAAAGCCAATTTCTGCCTCCAGTCTAGACCTTGGGGCAGCCCACCTAAAGGAAAGTTTGAGTCCCAACATATACACACACTGCTCTCCCACTGGTCCTGGTGGGGAGGGAGAAAGACAGACACCAGATCCCCCAAAGCCAGGACCATTGACAGATGACCCTCATCCAGTGGAGAAACATGTCCTGCACCAGCCATGTAACCCACTCCACCTCTCTGGGGAGAAGTGAGAGGTGGGGCAGAGGCTAAGAGTGATTGGGTGAACCTGAGAAACGGGGAGAGAAGTATTCCCCTTTGACAGGTGTCTTAGTCAAGATTCTTTTGGTTACAGGTGACAAATACAATTAAATTAGCTTAAATGGAAGAAGAAGTTTTGGGAAGGTGTGGCAGATACTATTTTTGATGCATCACCTGTTTCCCCCTCCCCCTCCCCTTTCCCTTTCTTCCCTGCAGATTTTGTCCAGGGACAGGGTAGAAATCGCTTGATCTCAGAGAAGCAGATGTCCTGCCAGCTCCTGGAATCATGATTGGTCTCAGGTAATCATGGAAATCCAATTCCCCTTTGCCAGGCAATCAATTTTTCTATCTGCAAGGAAGGTAAGTGACAGATAAGTGACACAGTTCTAGCCAATGAGACATAAGAAGAATTCTTTTGTGGGGCCTCTAAGAAACAGGGATTTTTCTTTATTGACAAAAATTGAGCCCCTTTTCTCCTGCTCCATTTCTGCTTACTTGATACAAGGACATGATGTCTGGAGTCATGACAGCTAGTTTGAGACCATGAGGCAACAAGCACAAGAATGAAAAGTCAACATGCTGAGTGGCCAAAAGATGAAAAGAGCCTGGGTCCTTGGTGACATGGCTGAGCTGAACAAACCCTGGCTCTACCTGCCTTCAGACTTCTTAAGGAAACAAAGCGTCCTGGTCATTCAAGTTGCTATCATTTAGGTTATCTCTTACAGTCAGGTACATCCTAATTCATACAGACTTACAATACATTCATTGTGAGGGACCCAGGAGGCAGCACCTCCTGGAGGCCAAGAAGCAGGAACTAGAAAGCTGTCACACCCCTAGGCAGTTACTCTCTCTTTGAGCATCATCTCTGCTCTTCTCTGAGAATCTGCATCCTTCTTCACTCTTTCTCTATAGACCAGTTTTCACTGATTCGACATTCCCATGGCAAAGCCCTCTCTGTCTGCATTTCCTTCATGGAAGAGACCAGCTCAGGCTGCAGCTAGCATCTCAAGCCCAATTCCAAAGTCCAGAAAAGAGAATATGCTTGATCCAGTTGTGAGTCACCTACACTCTGGCCCAATTAACGATGCCATGGGGCAAGGTCACATGCGCAAACATAGCTGCCTGGGCCTCACCCTGGAAGGGTGTATGTGTGTATGTATGTGTGTGGTGTGCAGGAAATTGTCAGAGGAAAAAGCAGGGGTGGGCTAAAACATCTACTCTATTGGGTGTGGTAGAAAGCAAGGGAGATAAGAGTCATGTTAGGCTTGGTATGGGGCAGGTGGGAAAGGGGCCATTCAGCCTGAGAAAGATGAACAGATTCCAACAGCAGGTGGAAAAGCTGAAAGAGGTAAGAACTAGTTCAGGAGACAGGTGAGAAATTTCTCAGTTAAGAAGTCAACATTCAATCTCCTAAGGACTTTTCTTGAATGAGGAGTCAGGAAGAGGTGGCAAGAGAAACAAGGAGGAAGGAAAGGAGTGGCCCTGCAGATGAAAACGACACTGTGAAAACACAGGATAAGATTAGATCGCCCCTCCCCCATCCTCTCCCCTCCGAAAAAGTGAAAATCAGGTCATCTGGTTATTTTAGGCTGAAGTCCCAAAGAGAACATGTGTTTGTGTGTGTTCCCTGCAATCGCTGGCAACAACCTTTCTCTCTAGAAAAGTTCACTCAAAGAGATTGAGGTCAGCCTTGATACCGGTTCCCCACGGGGATCAGAATACTGGACTGGAGGCCAGAACGCTGCCCTGAGGGTCGCCGCCAGGCTCCCAGGTGGCCGACCTTGATAAAGGCAGAGGAGCGCGCGTCAGCTGGGCGTGGGCGGGGAGCCGTTGGGAGACGGCCGGGCCGTCATTTCCAGCTCTCTCCCCTCCCCTGTGTGCTGGGAAGGGAGGGGATGCCCTGGCGGAGGGGCTGGCGTGAAACTGAAGGCTGTGTTTGGAGAAGGCACGGGAAGGAAGTCAGGGAAGCCAGATAGCAGGGGCTTTGGAGGAACAGTGCGACAATTCTGGGTCCCGCCCTGGCTCCCTCCCTCTTGCCTGGCTTTCGGCTGAGGTCGCAGCACGCGGCGCGGGCGCCTGGTACCGCTGCTTGGCGGGAGGGATGGCTCTGCGCTGGCCACTGCGGAACGCCCAGTCCCCAGCTCTGCGCGCAGGAGGCTCTCAACAAACTATCTGTAATGAGTAAATGAATGGAACTTGTGTAATAACTAGAAGAAAGGCCCAAACACAGACACAGCAAATGCACTAACGAAGGAGGCGCTCAGGAGGAAAGTAACTTTTACCCTTCTGTTTTCATCTCCAACCTTCGGAATGTTACTGATGGGGGCGGGGCGGAAATGTTTGAAGTCCTGGACCAATTAGCAATTTTCCAAACTTACTTGTAGGAAGGGAGCTTTTTGTTTAAATGGAATTTTACCTGGAAGCCTAAACAAATAGATTAAAAAACGACAACAACAAAACCAACGGGTATTCTTTTGCTGCCTCTTCCTCCATCCCACCCTCACTGAAGACCTGGTTCAAAGAACACTCATCTACGGCTACTCCAGAGTTACTGGTAACGAACTGAGGCCCAAAGAGGCTAAGTGACTTACTCGCTGTCACACAGGAAAGAAGGAACAACAGAGCACAACAAAAAGAAGCACAGGAATTTGAGCAAAAGCCAACAGAAAACTATGACTCGAAGGCCAAATTCTACCTGCCGCCTGTTTTTGTACAGCTTGAGAGCTAAAAACGCTCTTTACTTTTGTAAGTGGTTAAAAAAAAGTCAAAAGGATAATAATAGTTCTTGACATGTGAAAATTACATGAAATTCAAATGTCAGTGTCCATCGATAAAGTTTTATTGGTAAAGTCACACCCACTCATTAATGTCTGCTTGTACCCTACAAAGGCAGAGTCGAGTAGTTACAACAGAAACTGTAAGTGGCCTGCAAAACCTAACTTATTTACTATCGGGCCCTTTAGAGAAAAAATTTGCCGATATGGGGGTGGGGAACCTGCAGCCTTCTGATTTCAAGATTGTTCTTTTTTAAGCCCAAAGGAGGCAAGAAAAGCTTCATCTTTCCCTGCTGCACCCCTTTTAATAAAAGGGTTTGTTCTGTAAACTTTGGATTCAGTCAAAAGGCTGCAGTCAAGGATCCAGAAGGCCTCATGTGGCCCGAAGGCCGCAGGTTCCCCTTGCCTGCAGGGCAGGGACAGTCCTTTGATTAAAGGCCCAGAAACCAAGGGCAAATCAGGGCCAGCATCAGGCAGTACAGAAAAAAGGGCAGGCCTAACATAAGGTATTCTGTGGCGATTACAAAAGCAGGGAAAACATAACCAGTTTCTAGGACACTGCACAAGAGGCTCACAGTGTTATCACAAGACTGGCGTACACTCTGTAAGTTACGAGAACACTCTGGTAATTATGGTCTACGCTGTGGGCTTCTCCCCAGGCCCTGTCCTTCCTTCTGTTATATTAACCAACACTTACTGAACACTTACTCTGTGCCAGGCACTGTGCTAAGTATGTTTCAAGCACTATTTCCTCTGTGGGATGGATTTTAGTAGTATTATCCATTTTGCAGATGAGGAAACTGAGGCTTAAGGAGACTAATGTTACACAGGATATGGGTGAAGGTCAGGGTTCAAACTCAGATCAGCCTAATTTTAGAATGTATTTCTTTTCTTGAGACAGGATCTCGCTCTGTCACTTATGCTGGAGTGCAGTGGTGCAATCATAGCTACAATTTCGGACTCCTGGGCTCAAGCGATCCTCTCACCTTAGCCTCCCCAGTAGCTGGGACTACCGAGCATGCATTTTAAAAAAATCTTTGTAGACATGGGTGTCTCACTGTGTTGCCTAGGGCTGGTCTTGAACTCCTGGCCTCAAGCAATCCTTGTGCCTCAGCCTCCCAAAGTGCTGGGATTACAGGCATGGGCCATTATGCCTGGCCAAAATGTGTTTCTTATGTAGCACACTGTATTGCCAGTGACTGGAGCTGGATATATCCTAGCCTATGTAATGTCTGCAAGAATGACATAGTGAAACATGCAGGGTCCAACCAAGAAAAGGGAAAGCACTTTGAGTACTTAAAACAGAAGGAGTTTAATGCAGAGAGTTGGTAATAGAAAAGCTGAGAAGCCCACAGGAGACAGTGAGACAGCCTAGAAGTTAACAATGGCGGATGCTACCACTACCCCTAAGCTGGAAGGGTGTCTTTGTCTGCTCGGGATGCCATAATATACTACTATAGATCGGGTGGCTTAAACAACAGAAATTTGTTTCTCACAGTTCTGGAGGCTGGGAAGTCCAAGATCAAGGCACCAGCAAGGTTTCATTTTGAGGCCTCTTTTCTTGACTTGTAGGCAGCTGCCATCTCAGTGTAGGCTCACATGACCTCTTTGTGCACATGCTGAGAGAGAGCAGGTGAGCTCGCTTATGTCTCTTCATATAAAGACACTAATTCCCTCAGACCAGGGCCCCAACCCCATGACCTCATTTAACCTTAATTACCTCCATAAAGGCCCTATCTCCTAATATAGTCACATTGGAGATTGGAGCTTCAACATACACATTTTAGGGGGACACAAACATTCAGTCTGTAACAAAGGGTAAAGAGGAAAGGTGGTGTTGCCAGAGCCCAGGGATGGAGGTCAATTGTTGAAAGCTAGAACTGTGGTGGGCCTTTCCAGCAGGAGCTGGAGACACAGAGGAGATGCAGTTGCTGCTGAAGATGCTACCCAAGGTAGAGAGAGAAGGGGAAAGATACCCTGGCCTTTCCTTTCTCCCGCCTTGTTATCTCCTGTCTTCCATTGGCGAGACGGAGCAGGAAGCCAGGTGACATGGGAAATCCCAGGAAATGCAGTCTGTAAGAGTCAGTCCCACTAAAGGATTGAGCAGGAGAAGAAGGAAAACATCTGGGGGCATGGACTGGCCCAAACAGCTTCAGAGAAGTTCTCTAGCTCTATGTGTGACACCCACAGCCTAGGCTGTCATTATTCAAGGGCTATGGTGAGTTGCCTACCAAGAACTCACAATGAGTTAAACTATAAATTCAACATACATAAGATGAAAACATTTTTAAAGTATATTAAGATTTTTTAAAGGTGCTAAAAGGCATATACAGTACAATCCCATTATGTGTGTTTTAATAATTAACGCTAGCTATTGTAATAAACAACCCCAAGGTCCCCGTAGCCTGACAGCATAGCAGATTATTTTTCACCCACATCATGGCCTAACATGAGTTAGGGGTGCTCCCAAGTGGTTCTCCTCCAAATGGTGACTCAGGGAT
>RJWJ010010279.1:0-47392 GCA_004363605.1 Indri indri
AGCAAGGTGAAAAGAAACAGAGGATACAGGACAAAGAAAAGCAAACTCCCACATTAACAAATGTTTACTGAGTTCCTACTGTGTGTAATTTCCTAGACTTGGCATTTAAGTCTTACTCAATTATACCTGAAAAATTGGGAGGCCTTACTTTTTCTAATGTGGTTAAAAAAGCAGTAATACTCAAAGGAAAGTGGCAGACTAGCCACAGTCTCATTTTCCCTCCAACAAAAACTGGCTCCTCCAACCTTAAAGAGATAGACCAGGTAGGGGAAACTGCTTTCATTCGTGCCAGTCCCCAGTGACCAGGATCCATCACTTGCGGGGCCAGCGGGGAAAGCCCTTGAAACGGCATTTGGGCTCAGTGCAAAGGGCCCCCACTCCACAAGGCTGGGTGTGTCTGCCTGCTGTTGGCTGTGTGTGCTGGACTCACGCCCCCTATTTGCCAGCCACAGCCTCATCTCACACGCAGAACTTCCTGTGACTGGGTGCAGCACGTCTCGGCCACCCCCACCCTGCCCGCTACATACACCGAACACCTGCCCACCAGGGCCTATGTATGATGCAAGGATAGCAATTTCACTACAGTTTATACCATAAAAGCATCGTATGTCCTTTTTTAGGGAGAAACTGACTAGCAAGATCTGCATCAACCTCACATCGCAAGTTCTTTGTATTTCCATCTGTTACCTTAAAATGATAACAGATTTTTCAACTGGGTACATCCTGTATAATTTTAATAGATGTTCATACACCAAAGTATATGAATGATGTGTCAAGACCTGAAAATACTAGGTAAAGAAGTCACAGTTTAAAACCTTCAGAGGTTTTCTAGAGTATACCATCAACACAAGCGTATGACATCATCACATAGAGCAACTAAGGTTTGAAAGGCCGTAGAAAATACAAAGTTAACAGCTACTGAGTAAGCCCTTCATGGAGCTGCCATAGCACAGAACCTTGTATAATTTTTAAATGCAGAGAAAAGTAAATTCTTCCAAAATATGTTTTAATCAAAACAATTTTCAGCGATTAACAGATGTAGAGCATTCTTATGCCAGCATTCTTACTACATGCTTCTATGTCACTGCGTATGACCTTGGCTCTGTCTCCTCCTCCCCTCGGGAGGCTGGCGCTACCCTCTTCCACGAGGCTCTGGGTTGCAGTGACCATGCACACGACTTCTCCCTGCCACCCAAGCAGGCTGTCTGTAGTTCCTGTAACACCCTTCCCTAGCCCTGTTAGTATTCTCACTGAGATAGATGCCTTATCACACATCATCTCTCTTCTGGGGAACAACCACCTCCTTGAGAGTAGGGTTCTTGTCTTACTCACTTTTGATCCTCTTTGGCTAAAACAGAGGAACGTTTTTTATTCTATACTTGCTTGTATGGCTTCTGTTTTATGACAACAAAAATATGGTCTCAAAAAATCCATTCTCTGCGAGAGCACATTGAATTATATCATCAGTACTTTATTTATCTATGAAGAGAAGTCCTTGTTGGGGAAAATCCAGACTAAAGCAAGCTGATGACATTCACAGGCTCTGCCATCAGACCACTGTCGATCAGCCACCTCCCATTTGTTATGTTCTTCCTCTCTGCTCCCCACAACCCCGCCGTCCCCCCAGCCTGAACCTATTTAACTCATATTCATTCTGCAGACACTGGTCTGCACCTTGGTTCCTCACAGAGGCCGGCCCCGACTGTCCGTCCCAGGAGGAACATGCTTACATGCTCACAGCTCTCTGTCCTTTGTCTTCACAGGAGTACCAAAGCTGCAACTGATGAAATAATCCCCTATCAAGGACACAAACTCCAGAGGGGAAAGAACCTAATCTGTTGTTCACCTCTGGCTCCCCCAGTGCCAGGACACAGTGCCTGGCACAGAGTAGGTACACAAGTGTTCGCTGAATGTTGATTTTGCTGAGTGTTGAATGAAACACAGAAATACATATATAAAATAAATCACCTGTCTCTCCTATTAGATAAATTCAGCAACGGCAAGAATGGGTATATGTTTACTTACCTCAGTACCCCTGCCACGTAGCACCACTATCACATAGTAGGCACTTAATAATTATTTGCTGAACAAATGAATGAACAACTCATGTATGTCTCTTTGAAATCTTTTTCAGCTTGTTCGTATTCATCTAGGTATAAAACATAGAATGTGATCATCTTCTGCAAGTTGTTCAGACTTGTCTTAAAAACTTTTGCCATTACCATTAAGGTTAAGTACTCTGTATTAACATTCTAGATGCCTAAGGCACAAGAACAACCATAAAAAGAACATGAAAAAAAAAAAATCAAACCCAACCTCAGAGAAGATCAGTTCAATAATTTTCCATATCCTTATTATAGTCGGGTATAAACATGTCCAAGCTTAATATTATTAAAATACAAAAACAGAACTTGCCCAAATTATAAACAGTTAGAAAACACAGTACCAAATAAAAAGCACTTCAGCCTGGACTAACCCATAAATAAGGCATTAAAAACCTCTTCCTAAAACAAAAATGAAATACCACTACGCAACTATTAGAATGGCTAAAATCCAAAACACTGCCCAAACTGAGTGCTGGAGAGGTGAGGGGCAACAGGAACTCTCATTCACTGGGACTGGAAATGCAAAATGGCACTTTGGAAGACAATTTGGCAGTTTCTCACAAAGCTAAACATAGTCTTACATACAAGCCAGCTAAGTAGTCTTACATACAATCTAGCTAAACATAGTCTGACATATAATCCATCAGTCACACTCCCAGATATTTACCCAAATGATTTAAAAACTTATGTCCACATAAAAACATGCACACAAATGTTTATAGCAGCTTTATTCATAATCACCCAAAACTGGAAACAACCAAGATGTCCTTCAGTAGGTGAACATACAAAATATAGTACATCCCTACAATGTATTAGTACTATTATTTGATGATAAAAAAGAAATGAGATACCAAGCCACAAAAAGGCATGGATGAATCTTAAATGCATATTCCCAGGTGAAAGAAGCCAATCTGAGAAAGCTACATATAGTATGATTCCAACTATATGACATTCTGGAAAAGATGAAACTATGGAGACAGGGAAAAGATCAGTGGTTGCCAGGGCTTCAGGGTTGGGGGGAAAGGCAGAGGAACACTGAACAGGTGAAGCACCGGGATTTCTAGAACAGTGAAACTACTCTGTATGATACTGTAATGGTACATTTGTAAAAACCCATGGAACTTTACAGCAAAAGGAGCAAACCTGAGTACACACAAATTTTTACAAAATCATTTAGGAGGTCAGGGCGGGGTGGGGGTGTGTCCCAGGATGGAATGCAGACTATGACAAAACAATCTGCCTGTATTACAAATGTATGAGAGAACCTCAGTGAAGAGAGTAGGGGAGAAGGTTGCTGACCTAAGTAACTCTGAAAATGAGCAGAGACTGTAAGACTAAAGGTTAAAAAAAAAAAGTACACAAGCACTGTACTCTAGTTGCTAAAGTTGTTTCCCACGGGGATATGTATCAACAATTCTGAAACCACTATACATGTATCTGGAATTAAAGGATTAAGTAGATGGGTGACGGGTGGTGAAAGCCAGTCTCACTGTTGGTGTGGGAGGTTACAGTTAAGCAAAGGGAGGAGGCTAGAATGATCCATGTGGCAATGATTACAGCTGGAGACATCACTCACTATCAACTCATGTTCAGTTTAGTACAGGTGCAGTGGCCACATACAGAAATATTTATAGATATGTGTATACACAAGGGTTAGTACACACAGATATTTCCTTGCTGTCATCTGAGTAGGCCCCCCAGAAGCAAATGATACCCCAAAAGCAACAAGCACACCCAGCACCTAAATCTTGGTTTCTAATACCATTCTTCAATAGAAGGAGCCTGGGTTCCTTGAAGAAATGGCTGATTTTAGGACAGGGGAAGGAAATATGCGAGACGAGCCTGGAGCATCTTCTAGTGCCAGACAGGAAGGAAGTACACATGTACATAAGGGAGAGAGGGAGAAGGGAGGCAGGACCCACTATCTGAAAGAGCACCAGACGGCCAAAGCTGGAACGATTTTAGCAACCAGCAAGTAGTATATAACCCAAAATAAAAAATAAATATCCATGAGTTGATACCATGAGTTACACTGATATAAATATATAACTGAATAAATGGGGGAGAACAGACAATCTCCCAAACAGAAGAAAGTATGCAGACATTCCCACCTCAAGGAGGTAGAGTATTACTGCCCACCCATAAGCATGGGCTGTACTTAGTGACTTCCTCCCAAAGAGCAGAAGATGCAAAGAGGGGCAGTGAGCAACTTTGCAGCGAAGAAGCCTGACAAACACTCCCTCAGCCAGGTGATCAAAGTCAAAGTGGACAGTGATAAATCATGTTGACAGTATGTACTCTCAATACGATGTGATGACGATGACATTTTCTCTCTGTGGTCTTGCCCTCAAAAATCCATTACCCCCATCTAATATGAGAAAAATATCAGACAAATCCCAACAGAGGGAAATTTTACAAAATACTCAACCAGTACTCCTCAAACTGCCAAGGCCCTCAAAGACCAGGAAGCCTAAGAAACTGACACTGACAAGGAGTCTAAGGAAGTATGACAACAGGAAAAGGACAGTAGGTAAAAAAAAAACTCTAAAGACATCTGAATAAAGTATGGACTTTATCTTTGTAATTTTTCTGTAAATATAAAACTTTCCTAAAATTAAATTTATTTTAAAACAAAACAAACAAAAATCTTTTTCTACTCACCATTCTGTAAACCACAAAACCTTAGGCCAGTGGTTCTCAGAATGTGGTCCCTGGACCTGCAGCATCAGTATCACCTGGGAAATTGTCAGAAATGCCCATTCTCAGATCCCACCCCAGACCTGCTCAGTGAGTCCTCCTGGGGTGGGGCCCAGCACTCTGTGTTTTACAAAGCCCTTCAGATAACATACTAAAGTTTGAGTACACAGTGGCTCTGATTCGTGATAGAGAAGGTGGGTTGGACTTGAGAGCCAGGTCATGCCGAAACTGCTGGTCTGGGGACCACACTGCACTTTGAGAATCACTGTTTTAGACAAACCAAGCAACGAGAATGAGCACTACTGAATGCTTACTATGGGCCAGGTACTTAATACAACACACCTGCAAGAAAGGTTTTTTTGTGGGTTTTTTTGAAACAGGGTCTTGTTCTGTTGCCCAGGCTAGAGTGCCCTGGCGTCATCATGAGCCTCTAACTCCTGGGCTCAAGTGATCCTCCTGCCTTAGCCTCCCGAGGAGCTGGAACTACAGGCGTGTGCCACCATGCTGGCTAATTTGTCTTATTTTTTGTTGTCCAGGCTGGTCTCAAATTCCTGGCCTCAAGCAATCCTCCTGCCTCAGCCTCCCAAAGTGCTGGGATTATAGGTGTGAGCCACCGCACCCAGCCTGAGAAAGGTTTCACCATCCCACATGAGAGAGCTGAGAGGTTTAGAGAAAAGGAGAGCAGCTTTCCTCAGGCCACATGGCTACATGACGGACTGTGCAGCCTTTGTCTCCACACTGTCGAGGAGCTGCTTTTCTGGACAGCACACTCTACTACTGACATCCGAGTGGCCTTTATTCAACCTACTACATATTTTAGAAGTCAATGGGTTTCTCCTGCAAAATTATAGCAGAGAATTAAGATTTCTGATCAAGGATCTAACAGACTTTTTTCTTTCTTACAGGGATAACTACAGAATACCACACAAAACCAACTGTAAATGCAGACCATTTAACACACTTTGCTATCTAATACCCAATTACAGCCGGGCTGGTGGCTCACGCCTGTAATCCCAGCTACTTGGGAGGCTGGGGCAGGAGGATCACTTGGGCCCAGGAATTCAAGACCAGGCTGGGCAACATAGCAAGACTTTGTCTCAAAAAGATAAAAACAACAAACCATCAGATAGCTAATAAACACTTTAATCAAGGTCAGAGGATTCAGAGGGCTTCTTGTGGAAGATTCTGACCAGCATCTTTAAAGAGACTGTAGAGGAATTTTAAGTCTAGTTTAAATATTCCTTGAGAAATTTATCTGGGAAATTTGCTCTGCTGCTCTCTTTGACATTGAAAACTAGGTAAGTGCAAGCCTAGGGATTGGAGATCAAACATCTCTTCTGTTTGTTCTTAGGCTGCAATCCATTACTTTAAACCCATTTAAACCACTGCTCTAAACTACTAATTTACACTACCTTGGTAAGACTAACAAACTGACAGAGTACTATGAGATCCAACTGCTGTCACTTAGGTATTATCTTAAACACGAGTATACTAAAAATATCCCACCAAATAAAGAAATGTAAGAACCATTACAATTTTCCCTTTATCTAAAATTCTCAACAACTCAACTTTACTGGTTCTTTTTCAAATGAACACTGGCAATATTCACAGTAAAAAGGTACAGTACAATATCATACTGAAAAAGAATATGTGATCATTAGTGAAAAACTGCAGGCTTTGCAGTCAGACTGCCTGGATTCAAATTCTAAATCTATCTCTTTACATGCAGTACAGTTCAACCTTGGACATGTTTAGTAACCCTATTTTTTAGAGAAGAGGAAACTGAAGCTTAGGAGAACACAGAATGGGTTTTCTCTCTATACCAAAAGATAAGACATCTTTTAAACCTCACTCACTTCCAAAAACAATTTACTACAAAGGCTAAACTAAATCAATGTTCAATTACAACTGTCTCTTGAAATTAATAGTGATCTCTGCTTTCCGAGTTAAGTGTCCACTTAGAAATCTTACTGATCTACTAGAACCATGACAAAATGACTTAGATTGCGGGGTGATCAATCAGCTTTCAGTCCACTAGGACTTTGTAAGACCACAGATTACAAAAGAAAGGCTGAGCCCCCAGTATATTCCTACAGCAATAAGTAAAGGTAGTGAAGCAGCTTCATGAGGACACATCCAATTCTATGGGGGCGAGTGGCTCATCTGTTTAAAAAATAAAATCATGCAGTTTTAAATCAATATAAGTGAACGTCAACTTCACAATAAATAAAACCTCTGTAACACAGGACCCATGCTCCACAGCTTACTCCTTCAAACAAACAACACTCAGCTTCTGCCCAGGTGCTGCCCACCAGCTATCTGTGGTCCATCCGTCCTCGGGCTGCTCCCCGAGGCTTATTATTTTCAAGTACTGTCCTGCATATCAGTCATCAGCAGATAAAAAAGTTCCCCATCATTGTATCAGCACACCTCCCACCCTTGTTCACCCCATATCCAGGGGATTTTCTTTGTAAAGAAGATAATGTCACTTTGATAAAAATCTCCCACATCACCACCTTCCAAGCCAACTATAACAAATACCCAAATGGTGAGTGTTCAAACACTGCAAGTTCAAACTAAGCAAATGTAAATCAAAGTTTCCTCCTATTTCACCAGCCTCCCCTGCTCAGTCTACTTTGTGAACTCTCCCTCATCTCTGACCTCTAACTCCTGGGAACTGCAGACTCAGCTCTAAGACCTTCCCTCTTTCTCCCTAACTCCCTAGATGATGTCATTTGTCCTCGGGTCTTACATACCACTGATATGCGATGACTCACATTTGTGTCTCTAGCATCAACTTCTCCAGGTTTCCCCTTCACTGGTAACTCTACCCCTCCAACTGCTCAGGCAACTTTTCTCTCTGCCCACATCCTATCAGCTCTGCCTGCAAAATTCATCCACAATCTAACCACTTCTCATCACTTAACTGGCCCAGGCACCCTCCCTCACCTCTTCTCAGAGCTACAAGAAGTGCCTGCTAACCAATCTCCCAGTTCCCACTCTGACTCCCCTGAAGTTTCTTCTCCATGAGCCAGGCAGAAGGCCTTTTGGAAATGTTAGCTCCCCAAACTCCTCTGTCCCCAACCCCCAAGGCCCTCCCAGATCACTCAGAATACTCAATGCCCTCATCATGGACAAAGCCTCACAGGATCGGGGCCCCTTTTGCGCATCCCCTCCAGCCACCCAATCTCCTTGTTGTATCAATCATGCACACATTCCCCTGCCTCAGGGCCTTTGCACATGCCAATCTCTCTGCTTGAAATGGTCCCTCCCCAGATATGAACAAGGTTAGCCTCTCACTTGCTCAACTAGACTAGCAGCCCTCATCCTTCCATCAGTCTACCCCCTTATCATGCTTGTATTTCTTCAGAGACTTAGTGCCACCTGCCATTATTTATTAATCTATCTCCTTGTTTTCTGACATACCCCTGGAGAAGTAAAGTCATCCTGAGAGCAGGAGCTTTGCTCACTGCTGCATCCCCTATGTCTAGAGCAGGGACTGTCACACAGCAGGCACACAGAGAGTTTTGGGTTTTTAAAAAAAACATATTAACCATTTTTTAAAAATTTAAGTATGTTTGTATTATCTGAAGTATTTCAATATCCATATTCATCTTACCATAATAAAATAATCACAATTCTAAATTATTACAGAATCAATTTATAAATACCTAAAAGGCAAATAGGCATTCCTTGGGTGGTAAAAAGAAATAAAACTGTACTTATCTTTCTGCCTTAGATAAACCAAACCATTTTAAATAAAAAAGTATGTCTTATGTCTTTAAAATCAGTGTTCCTGTTGCAGAAGAATGCAGAGACATTCTTCACACACATGAAAGGAACAGTAATACCTACGGTACTTTTCTATGACAGGGAGATTTTATTGTTTAAAGAGAAAGCTTTAGAAATAAGTGCAAGACATCAAAGAAAATAACTTTGTACTGATTTCTTTATCCCCACAAGGGTTCGCTGAGAGAAAACACAGAAGCCAAACACTACAGGGTTAACCATGATGGCGTCAGCAAGAGTGTTAGCATTAAACTGCTGAGTGAATGATGAAAGATTCTTTTTAGCCAAGGAAAAGTTGTGCTGCAATGGTACCATTACAAATTTTTACAGTAATAACACAGTACATTATAAGCTTGTTCAACTGATAAGCTCTTTATGAGGGCTGGAAGTCTGCAGCCCTCTTACACAAAGACCTTTCTGTCTGAGAGTTCCTAGAAGTCAATAAGCTAAAAATCACATCTTGCACAATGTCCACTTAGAGTCACAGAGGATCTAGTCTTCTACTGATTTGCCCAGCTTCCCCTTGGCACAGAGATGCCAACAGGATACAGAGGCAGAGGCAGCAACATCACTTCTGTGTCCAGTTCAATCAGCTCTTCATTTCGCCACTTTTTACTCTGAAATGACTCTAGATTTACAGAAGAGTTGTAAAGACGGTAAAGAGAGTTCCCACAGCTTCTCCCCACTTCCTCTAATGTTAGCATCTTACTCAACTACAGCACACATATCAAAATTAAGAAATTAACATCCCTACAACACAGTTAACTACAGACTTTATTACTCGGATTTCACCCGTTTTCTCACTAATGTCCCTTTTTCTTCCAATCGGTGCCCCCAGTGCATTTAGTAGTCATGTCTCCTAGGTCTCCTCTAATCTGTGACAGTTTCTCAGTCTTTCCTTGCTTTTCATGACCTTGACACTTTGGAAGAACACTGGTCAGGGATCTTGTGGAAAGTCCCATACCTTGAGTTTGTCTGAAGTTTTGTCCTGATTAAACTGGGGTTACGGATTTGGGGAAGATTCCTGCAGAGGTGAAGTGTCCTGCTTATGCCATGGTGTCAGGAAGCACATGATACAAACATAACTCTTTACTGTGATGTAAAGGCAGTGTCTGCCAGGGTTCCACTCCCTGCTCCATTCAGCAGAAATGAGTCACTAGGTCCAGCCCACAGGGAGGAGGAGGGAAGTTAAGCTCCACCTCCACAAGGAAAGATCATCAAAGACTTTGTGAACACTGAAACTACCATAGAAATTAATAAATACTTTGTAACTATCTTTAAACTGCAATTTGTTTGATAAATAAATCTCCAGTTTACAGTTCATAGCAACTAAGAAAAGCTGAGGCTTGAGAAAGATAAAACATTCATGAAATCATCAATTGCAAAGACAAAAAAATTCTAAAATATCATTTAGTTTCAGCTTTAAAGTGTTTGTTAGTTTGATTTCTAGCTAAAAGTTCTTGTTTTCGTCATCTTATCAAATACAGTGTCTTCCTATGTTGATATCCAGGATTTACCGCTGGCCACTCATCCACTCGCTGTTGCAGTCAGCCATGCTCCACATAAAGACGTTTCAGTCAATGTCAGCAACGGGCCACATATATGACAGTGGTCCCATAAGATTATAGTACTATATTTTTATTGTACCTTTTCTATGATTGGATATGTTTAGATACACGAATACTTACCTTTGTGTTACAGCTGCCTACAGGATTCAGTACAGTAACATGCTGTATGGGTTTGTAGCCTAGGAGCAATAGGCTAGCTGGACCACACAGCCTAGGTGTGCAGTAGGCTCTACCGTCTAGGTTCGTGTAGTACATTCTACAATGTTCACATGATGATGGAATCGCCTAACAGCGCATCTCTGTGAACGTATTCCTGTTAAGGATGCAGGATTACATTTGGTTACACAACTTGTTGCCATTAACATGGCTTAGAGAAGGGAAGAAAGGAAAAGTAAAAAAATACACACACACACACACACACACACGTGTGTGTATATATATCATTAACCTATAAAATATATGACTAGGGTGGCATTTGTGTGCCAAGTTTGGCTTCCCACCAACTTGACTATAAGTGACTTACTGGAAAGACCAAAGTCAAACTTCTTTTCTGTTCTCCAGGACCCAGGGCAGGGGCTAAACAGGATGGTGTCAATTAACAAAAATATAACTTTGGATTCTACCAAAACATCACTGCATCATAAATTTTAATTCTATAAATGGCAACATTAGTAAGTATAAGAATCACCAGAAAAGTCTGTAAACAGTGCAGATACTGGGCTCTATCTTAAGATAAAGAAAATGACATACAGAGCCTACCTCCTGATAATGTGCTAAAGAGCCGTTTCCCTGTCAATTAAACATAATAGGTCACATATGCCTAGTGATGATGATCTCCCAATATGAAAGGTGGTTAATGAATACAGCCTAGAATACCCTGAACATATTCCTACCAAACTCGAACATTCTGAAGACACACCAATTTGTCTTTAGACCCACCTCCTCCCTCACAACACAAGACTTTGACATACCAAATGGTGGAACCACTGGAGTGTTGTTTATGTACCTGGTTTTGTTTTGCCAGTAAAATAATTATAGATCCAAAGCAACTAACGCTTCCATTTTAGGTAAACTTTGATTGGTTGTGTCAAAATACTCTTCTCTAAATTGTAAAAACAAAAATAGGGATTCCAAGGCCACAATGTTACTATAAATCATATTTAAGTATTTGTTTATATAGGTCAAAATCTACTCAGAGCTCTCAGGAAACGAGTACTGAGTGGCTGTGTTTTTCAGATCCTTGAGGATAGCCCCTAACAGCCCTCACATTTCACAAGCACTCGCTCTGTCCCAGGCACTAGCTGTGATGACAGAATAGTGTGCATCATCTCAATTTGTCCTCGAAACCATCCTACAAGGTAGGCAATTTCTACCCTTATCCCATTTTTAAAGGAAATTAGGTGACTCACTGCCCAAGAACACAGAGCTGGTGAAGAACGAAGCTGAATGGGGCACGGCGACTCAAGCCCAGGCTACCTACACTCAAACCAAAGTCCTCGGCACCCCCTGCCTCCCCTCGAAACTGGTGTAATTTGGCCTCGCCCTTCAACCACTCTCTGCCTTGATACTCCTCTCCAGTACACAGATCACCTTGCTCTGTCCTAAACACACCACCCACACTCCTCTTTACTGACTGTTTCTTTGCACCCCAGCCCAGCTCCGCTAGAATATAAGAGAACAATGAGAGAGCAGGGTCTTTGCTTTCTGCACTGCCATGTCCCAGCTAGATGGTGTCCTGCTAATGGCAGATGTCCAAAATTTATTTTAACAATGAATGTGTGCAAATATTGTAACCAATTGGTTGGAAGTCTTTCTAATTTTTAGGACACAATACCCTGACTTTGTAAACAAAGTAAAAGGGGATACTCAGAGTAATTCATCTAATTATAAAAAGCAAAATTGAAGCTGTGAAGCTAAGGCCCCATAGTGGATGTTCTCAGGTGACACCAATGAAAATGGCAGAGTAAAGACCTCCAAAAAGTCTGTCCACCATAAAAATAAAGAGAACAGTGGCAAAAATTGTCAAAGGCAACCTTTTCAGGACTCTGAATATTAGCTAAAGGTTTGTAGTAATCTGGGGAGCATTTATGCAAGAAAAACAGCAAAATTTCGGTAACAGTGAGCTTTGCAGTATTTTAACTTGCCCTATTTCCACACCCTGTACTCCAGATCTGTCCTAGCTTTGAAAACCAACAGCCCGGAAGCCACTGGAGGGGAGAGAGAGGCTGGAGCTGCTTCAAAGCCCCATTTCCAGATAATTGTCATTATCTGACCCCACTTGCAAGGCTGTTTTTATCTGACCTGACTCAGAGCTCTCCCACTGCAAAGGACAGGGGAATAGTTAAAAACAATCACAGGCAATTGCTGAATATTTTACTGTCAAAGGGGATGGCTAACAGTCAGTGCTAAAAATAGGCTAATTAAAAAGCTCAAAAAGAAAAAGTGAGGAATGAGATGTCCATCGAGGGTTTTGAAAAGCTTCAATATACTCCCGGGAATCCAGAAGGCCATGTACATAAGCAGGACTGCGATCATGCTCAGGAAAAACCTGAGAAAGTCCTGAGCTCTCACCTCTGGCTGACCTTGAGGCTCTGCACAAGCTGGAGGTGAAGGCTAAGGCAGAGTTGTCAACTGCCTGGTGAGTGTGGAGGGCGAGCACCTATAGGTACAAAGAGACCTCAGCAAAGAGTGGGAAACTTAGTTCCAGGCATCTAAGGAAATCTCTGTCCAATCATTAACTAAGCACTAAGCAAACCAAGCAGAGACTTCAGTGGCCACATATAAAAAAGAATATAGACTTTACAGAATTCATTCTGAAAAGTCACTAAACAACAACAACAAATAGCAACAACATCCCTGGGGAAGGGGCAGAATCTGATTTTGAGAGCTGCCACATTTAAATAATAATAAATAAATAACCAGTTTCCAACAAAAATTTATGAGACATGCAAAGAAACAAGAAATACTTTCTTGGCCCATACGCAGAAGAAAAAAGCAGCCAATAAAGCAAGGAAATTTTTTTTTAAGTGCCAAATAGAAATTCTGAAGTTGAAAAGTACAATATCTGAAATGAAAAGAAAAAAAAAAAAACAGATTTGAACAGGCAGAAGAAACAATCAGTGAACGTGAAGGTAGGATCCACTGATACTATCTAGTCTGAGGAACGGAGAGAAAACAAAATGAATAAAAATGAACAGAGCCTGAGCATATGCATGATGGGAGTTCCAAAAAAGAAAAAAGAGGAGTGGGGAGAGGAGACAGAGAGGAGAGACAGAGAGAAAGAAAGAGAAATGGACAGAAATATTTAAAGAAATAATGGCTGAAAAATTCTCAAATTTGATTAGAAAACAAGCCACACACCCAAGAAGCTCAAACTCCAAGTATGAGAAACTCAGTGGGCATACAATGTATAAAGATACAATTTGCTTGACAATAACAGCACAAAGAGAAGGAGAGGAAACGGAACAAAGATTTTGTTTACTATTGTTATTAAGAGAGTATTAATCTGAATTATGTTGTCAGTTAAGATGTTAATCATAACCCCCAGGGCAACTACTAAGAAAATAACTTAAACACAGTAAAAGAAATAATAAGTGAATTAAAAAGGTACACTAGGAAATATATCTACTTAACACAAAAGAAGGCAGTATTGGAGGAACAGAAGAACAAAGAAGGCATACAGAAAACAAATAGCAAAATGGCAAACATAAATCCTCCTCCATCAGTAATTGCATTAAATGCAAATGGATTAAACACTCCAATTATAAGGCAGAACTGACAGATGGATTTAAAAAATGATCTAACTATATGCTGTCTACAAAAAACACACTTTACATTCAAAAACAAACAAGTAAACAGACAAAAAATCAAGATATGCCATGCAAATGGCAACCAAAAGAGAGCTGGAGTGGTTATGCCAATATCAGACAAAAGAGACTCTGGATAAAAATTGTTACTAGAGACAAAGAAGGAATTTTATAATGATAAAAAGGTCTATCCATCAGGAAGATGTAACAATTATAAACATTTGTGCACCCAAAAACAGAGCCCCACAATGAAATGTGAAAAACCTGACAGAATGAAAGAGAGAAACAGACAAGTCAACAATAATATTGGAGAATTCAATACTCCACTTTTGATAATGGATAAACATCAGGAAAAAAATCAACAAGAAAAGACTTACCATTATAAGCCAATCAGACCTAACAAGACATCTGTAGAACACTCCACTCAACAAGAGAAGAATACACATTCTTTAAGTGCACATGGAACATTCTCCAGGATAAACCATAATGTTAGGCCATAAAAAAGTCTCAATAAATTTGAAAGAAGTGAAATCATACAAAGTATGTTCTCCAGCCATAGTTCAATGAAATTAGAAATCGGTAACACAGGGGGAGGGAGAAAATAAAATAAATAAATAATAATAGTAAAAAGAAATCAGCAACACAATTAGACAGCTGTGCTGTTCATGGTCTCATTTCCTCTAATTTTTTTTCCTCCTCTCATGCCCTTCCCACTCACTGCTGATACGATCCTTATATAGCATTTCCCTTTTTGGGGTGCTAATTTGCCACTTCTAATCCATTAGAAGCTTAGAAATTGAACCACCGAACTTGCACAACAAAAGAACAAGGCTCAGTACAAGCCCACGAAGGGCTCTGCCTTAAAGGAACATGCAGCATTAGTGCAGTCTCTGGAACTTCTATCCTCGCCACTGAGGGGCCTGCCTGGTTCTGAGGCAGGTGAGGTTGACGGGAGGCCTAAAGAAGTGAGGAGGGCACTACTATAACACAAATCATCTCCGAGACAACCAGCAGTTAAGAAAGGTTATCTCTTTGTAGTCAGAACATTCGACCACCTCTCATTAGATGGCAGATATGGCAACCACCCTAATTTGATCATTACACAACATATACATGTATTGAAACGTTAAATTGTAGCCCATAAATATGTCCAATACAATGTGTCAATTTTTTTTTAAAGAAATACTATTTCTTCTGTTATTAAAGAGGGGGAAAAATCCCAGGCTTCTAAAGCACGGCTGTTCAATTTTCCTTGATAAGCCAGTCAGATTGACAAGGGAGATCTCTTCTTTTTATATATCTTGCTGTAAACTCCAATTCCCCTCGATGATATGCCTTCCCATAAAAAGAACATCGTTGATCTCACCCTTCCTTACACTATTTTATATTTAAAATCAGTATCATGGGGTTTCACACTTCTAATTTCTCTTCAACTGTTTCATGTACATATGGTCCTTGTCTCCTCAACTACACTGAAGCCCTTGAGGGAGAAAAAGAAGGCCATTCATGTTTCAATCTTCTTCTGCAATTTCCCTATCAATTCAGAGAGCAGTTCTTGGCTCATTAATAAGCCCTTAACAAATGCTTACTGGTCAACCCAGAGCTTCACGACTGGTGTATTTTGGTACACACATATATCATGAACGAGTTCTCCCTGCAGAACTCTCTTTGAGGGGAGAATTTGCTCATGGTAACAATCCCTCAGGGTGTGGGTGGTGTGGGGGTGGGGAGCAGGAGCCCTTGGAAGCACTCTCCTCAGTGTGTGTGAGCGCCACGATGGGAAAAAAGGTGGGGAAGCCTTGGGTGAAATGACTGACTAGGAATGCCGCTAAAAAGAACTGGAAACAGCCTGAATGTCCATGAAAAAGATGAAGCTCTTTTATGTACAAATGGAAAATCTTCCAAGAAATTTAAGTGAAAAACAAGATGCAGACAGTATGCATAACGTATTCCTGTAAAAGGGGGGAAGATGTATAAACTTAATTGCTTGTATATGATATGATATACCATATGATAGCTCTGTAAGGATACGCCACGGTGACTAACTCATGGGGGGAGACCAGTGGTTAGAGAGAGAGGTAGGGAGACTTATCCCTGTAAACCCTTTGCACTTTTGAATTTTGAACATGACAACATTAGCTATTAAAGACACTAACATTATAAAGCTGCCAAACCACCTTTCCCTATCTCCAAAGTCCATTAATAATGATTATCATCTACCCATACACCTTCATTATTAGTCAAACTTTGCATGAAAAAAATACAAGAAAGATCTGGGTGCTGGTTACCCAATTGTGTGAAGTTTGTGAAAATCCACTGAGCTCTACACTTATGACCCAGTCACTTTTCCATAGGTATAGTATTCATCAACAAAAAGTTAGAAACAAAATGAAGAGGTTACTTAGATCAACTTGCTCTTTGTTCTCTCTTAGCATACTATTCATAAAGGAGTAGTATAATATTTCATATATTTGCTGAGATAAAATAAATTACTGTTTCAAATTTTTCAATAATGTTTCTCAAAAAAATTTCATATGGGCGAAGCACAGTGGCTCATACCTGTAATGCCAGCACTCTGGGAGGCTGAGGCAGAAGGATTGCTTGAGCTCAGGAGTTGGAGACCAGCCTGAGCAAGAGTGAGACCCTGTCTCTACTAAAAACAGAAAAAAAATTAGCCAAGCATGGTGGCATGCACCTGCACTCCCAGGTACTCAGGAGGCTAAGAGGCAGGATCGCTTGAGCCCAGGAGTTTGAGGATGCAAGTGAACTATGATGATGCCACTATACCCTAGCCAGGGCAACAGAGCAAGACTCTGCCTAAAAAAAAAAAAAAAAAAAAAAAGTGTGTGTGTGTATATATACACATATAAAAATATATATGACTTGGGTCAATAATGCTAGCCCCATGTGACAAAGTGGACCAGGCCTGACCAGCTCCTCTCACCTCTTTTCCAGGGTTTACAACCTCAAGGCCCATGCTTTCGCCCTCCTGTAACTTTAAAATTATTTTCAAATAACATTTTAAAGCTGTTTATTAAGACAGAACTGCCAATAATTATCAAAACAAGCCTAGAAATGAATCTGGACTTTGACAGTTGTTCGTTACCAGTTATTTTAATTACATAAGTATTATCCAAAGGCATTAATTTTATTCGCAAAAAAAAAAAAAATTATACCTTCTGGCTAGGTTTATAATAGGGCAAAATAAGTACCTTCCAAGACCCAAAGCTTAACATAATTGTCTCCATCATAAGACTCCACCTCAATAATTTCTCATAATACAAGCCTTAATGGAGAAACTAGATTTACAGGAAGTTTAATAAAAGTTTCTCATCCACAAGATGTATTAAGCTCACCTAAGTGGTGAACACAATGATAAACCCTAATAACAACTTAGGTTAGAAGCACTTAAAGCACAGAAAGAAAAAAAAAAAATCAAAGGTCTAATAAGATGGTAAATGTCCCAGTAGATATAATTCTTATAAATGATAATGAACTAGATGTGAAAGGCAAAACTTTAAACGTATAGGAAAACACACAGGAGAAAATCTTTTGTGACCCAAGGAAGGGAAGAATTTCTTAAATAAGACACAAAAGCACAAACCATAAAGGAAAAGAATGATAAATTGGACTGAACTTAGATTCACAATTTGCATATAATAAAAAGTTCACAATTAAGGTGAAAAGACAAATCTACTCAGGAGGCTGAGGAGGGAGGATCACTTGAGTGCAAGAGTTCGAGGCTGCACTGAGTTATGATCATGACATTGCACTCCAGCCCGGGCAACAGAGTAAGCCTGTCTCTAAAAAAAAATTTTTTTTTTAAATAAATCTTTTTTATTTAACAGAATGACATAGTTACAGAATGGAAAATATGTTTCTAAAGATGTTAGATATTTTATTTTTTGGAAAGCACTTTAGCTGTAGTTTCAAAAGAAGCTGTAAAAAAAACTTTAGTTCTTTTTTTAACTAAAAAAATAACTTCTCCCCCCCTGCTACAAAAGCAACGCACTAACCATGGCTTTCCCTCCACTTGTGTATTAGATCCCATTCCGTACACTATTTGAAGACATGGCTTTAGCAAACCTCCTACTTTTTGTGAATCATCAGTTTGCCCCTTTCTATTGGAATAAAAAAATAAATAAAAAATAAAAAAAAGACGAGCCACAATCTGGGAGAAGATACTCTACCCAAAATAAAGCACTCCAACAAAACCGTAAGACAGACAACATTCCAACAGAAAAAGGGGCCAAGGCTATGAATAGGCAACTCATAGAAGAGGAAACAAGAACTCTGGGCACTGCTGGTGGGAGGGCATCCAGCACCAGCCATCAGAGAGCAAGCCGGCAGTACCTAGCAAAAGCTCAGTCATCATAAGGCATTTGAAGTAATGCAGAGCAGCAGGCATACCCCGACTACCCACACTCCAGGGAGGTCCTCCCTGCTGCAGCGCCCAAGGTGGGGAAACAAGAACCACCCAGGGAGGGAGCTGCCTCGCCAACCAGGTCCCTTTAGCTAATAAGGCCACTGACAGCATGCATCGAGTCTTAGGGGCAGCTTCGAGTGTCCAGACAGGATAATTCTAGGCACCCTTCTTGGTGTGTTAGAAACCTCTGCTGATTATATCATATCAGAGGAAAACTAGCCCCAAACAGCCTCCGAACCCTGCAACCCCAGGATGATGTTGTCTAAGTACACCTGAGTACTAAAGCTAGAGCAAAGTTCTTGATAAAACTCAAGATACTGGCTCTACCGGTGTCTGCCTAGCAGTATATAACATGACTACACTGAGACATATTTTTAAAAATTTTCTCTCAAAAATAGGCCTATCTTCTACAGTTCCAGCAAGAAGGCCAGCTTCTCAGAGATCAGATCAGGGGAAAGTGCCAAAGCATTACGTATTTTAACTATAATGAAATATATTAAGGTTATATCTACTTAATTAAGGATGGAGAAAATGCAGAAATACTGCCAGTTGTATAATGCTTAAAACAGCATGAAATCCTCAAACAGCCTTCCTCACTGCAAAAATACGCGACAACAGAGAGAACCCCTAGGCCCAGTGAACCGTCCCCTATGTATGGGGGCTGGGGGAGAGCATAAGGCACACAGAGAACAAGGGGTTCACTCAGATCACATTTACAATTTAAAGTGTACCTTTATGACTTCACAATTAAAAATTACATGAAGACCACTCCCTGTACACTTGAAAATGTCCACTTCCCTGGAAGTTCAAACGAAAGAAACAGAGTGATTAGAAGACATTTAAAAGCAAGTCTGGGGGGAAGACAAGTACAGGCAAGAATACTATTTCTTCACTTAAGTATGTACTTTAGAAAATTAACTCAAAAAAGAGCTAAGGCCAGGCACAGTGGCTCACGCCTGTAATCCCAGCACTTTGGGAGGCCAAGGCAGGAGGGTAGCTTGAGGCCAGGAGTTTGAGACCAGCCTGAGCAAAATAGCGAGACACCCATCTCTACAAAAAAATAAAAAAATTAGCTAGGAATGGTTGCGTGCGCCTGTAGTCCCAGCTACTTGGGAGGCTAAGGTAGAAGGATCGCTTGAGCCCAGGAGTTCGAGGCTGCATTGAGCAATGATTGCGCCACTGCACTCCAGGCCTGAGTGACAGAGTGAGACCCTATCTCTTAAAACAAACAAACAAACAAAAAAAAAGGTGGGGGGGAGAAAAAGACCTAACAGTTCACATCAGAAAGTGCATTCCTTTCCTTATGAATGATCTGTGGGGGAAGAAAAAGAAGAAATTAAAAAATAAAATAAATAAAAAAAACAGAAAGTTAATTCTTTTTCTAGCAACTGCCTCTGTTCCTTACAAATACCAGCAATTGATCAACCTAAACACAACACAATCTAAATAATTTTTTTCACTCTAATCATTAGGATCTGCAACTGAAGACAAGAGAAGCACACCTGCCAATAGTAACAGAGAAAACTCCAAAGCTAACTCACAGTCTGTAGAACTATTAAAAAGTCAGCAAGCAGACTTCCTATTTCCTTCGACAAATTTCACTTATGTGTCAAAGTAACTCAGAAAATGCAGACCACCTATTCTGAAAGGAACAACTGTAATTGTAAAGGCACAGATTACAATAACCGTCTGAGAAGTCAAGGCTCAAAATAAATGCAAAGCCACAAGCTATTGGCTTTTTCACATCACGAATCATTTTATAAATTCAAAACACGTAAGTTTCTTATCTGTGTAGGTCATCATGACCAGACGAGAACAGTCAGGCCTTCAGGAGAACAAAGTCAGGGAAATGCCCTACACTCTTGCAATTTCAGCTGTAGAACCAGCAGAAGTCTGATAAGATGATTTTCTGGATAATCATGAAAATATCACTGTGACCATCAGCAAATCATATCTTTTCTTTAGGCCCCAAGTGCCATTATTCATTAACCAAGGTATTAGGACAAAAGTATGGAAGGTATGCTGTAAAAACCAAGAGAAAAGGTAATAAGGGGAATTGAAATTGAAAAAAAAAAAAAGAACTAATGACAAAATTAATAGTTTTTCCCATAGTAAAAGATTTTGTTCTTACCTCATAAGACCAGACACACTGCACCCCTGCAAACCTCCGGACACATCTTCCCACCTCCACGTCCTCGTGGGTGGTGTACATTTCCCGGAGACACTTGCCAATGTGTGGTACCATTCTCCGAAGGACCTCCCGGCTCATGATCACACCAGGCCCCCCCATGCAGAAGTTCTCACCAGGCTCGAGGGCCAGTTTTCCCATTTCTTCCGTGGTGCCCAGTCCTGTCTGCCCTAGAAAGAGGGGCTCGCTGCTATTCAAACTCCTCAGAAAATTCTCCAGACGATCTCCTTTGATGTAAACATCATCATCTGCTCTCATAAACCATTCGTACTTGTCCAAGTAGTGGTCATGCATGTACTTGAGCATCATAAAAGACTTCTTCTGGGGAGGGTAGGAGTCATCCACGCCCCGTAGTGGCACTATTGGAATTGGAAGAGATGTGTCTGAACCTTCACTAGAGAAGAATTCAACTTTCCCAGGAATTGTCTTGGACCACGTTCTGGAATTGAAATAAACATCAGTTAGAGAATAGTTTATTTCAAGCTTCTTATTTTCAGGAATTCACATATCTGATCATTTTGAATCGCCACATTCAAGAGGATGAGGCTTGATCTACTTGCTTCCTCTTAATGGAAGCCAAGGCTATCAGGTATTGCAAAGTCTGAAAAAAAGAACCCCAACTAAAAAGAAAGATGAAGTGTTAAAATACTTCCAGGGCAGCTATTGTAAGTTCTAGTTATGGCCGAAAACCAGACTGCCAGGGCACCAAGGTCTACGTACGTGGGTTAATTTTCTGACACCATCAACTTCCTACCTACAAACTCCTCAGCTCTATAAAACAAACGACAACAAAAAAATCAAATTGTTTAGCCCACTGTTCACCCATTGACAGGGGAAAGATGAGCGGTCAGCTGGAAGGAAACAAAGTAACGGCTCCTTCTGCTGAACAACTAATTTAAGGTTATCAGTTGCACTTTTCCTTATACTTTCTTCCAGGTATGTATTAAAAGCCCAAGTAGCTTAGCCACAATGATTCATTTGTGCAGACTACTTCCAGGAAAAACATATCATGGAGAATAAATTAAACAGCAAATTTAATCTTAAGATAAAAAAAGCATGGTTCCCAAATTATGTTCTGTTTTTTTTTTTTAATTTTACTTAACTGTTACAACTGTATAAACTACCATGAAAAAGTGACTTGAAGGATCAATGAAACCCACACAGATCTTTAATGGAAAGTCTTGGAAGAGAAATATCTGAAAAGACATACACCAAGTCTCTGGGGAAGAGGTACAGAAGTCGGGAAACTGGAGGGGCCAGAGGAAGCGTGGGTGAAGGTGACTTTCACTTTTTGTTCTATGCGTCTCTACAATGAGGGAAAATTTTATGACTATCACATTACTTGTTTTTGAAAAAAAATTTTTAATTGTGATAAAAGATACATAACATAAAATTTATCATCTTAACCATTTTCAAGTGTAGGTTCAGTGGCCTTAACAATGTTCTGCAACCATCACCACCATCCATCTGCTCCAGAACTCTTCATCTTGCAAAAGTGAAATTCTAAAACATCGTACTATTTTGTAATTTTTTTTCTTTTTGAGACAGGGTCTTACTCTGTCACTCAGGCTGGAGTACAGTGGTATCATCATAGCTCACAGCAACATCAAACTCCTAGGTTTAAGGAATTCTCCTGCCTCAGCCTCCGGAACAGCTGCGACTCCAGGCACATGCCCCCACACTCAGCTAATTTTTTTCTTTTCTATTTTTTTTGTAGAGATGGGGGGTCTCACTATGTTGCTCAGGCTGGTCTTGAACTCCTGGCCTCAAGCGATCCTCCCATTTTGGCCTCCCAAAGTGCTAGGATTACAGGCATGAGCCTCTGTGCCTGGCCATTACTTTTGTAATTTTAAAAACAATTCACAATGAAGTACTTGGAAAATAACTGTCTTTTATTTCTCTTCATAACCTAAGTATAAGGAATACAAAACAACTTCAAATTTATCTTATTTGAGCAGAGGAAAAATTCAGTGGGACTCAATTTTCTGCCAAACACATCCCTCAAAAAGTCCAAAAATTAAATACAAACCATTTTCAGCAAATCTAGGATGATGATTGTAAGATGCACGATTGTTTTATCTACCAATAACAAAGAAAAATATACTGGCTGGGGGAGGTGGCTCATCCCTGTCATCCCAGCACTTTGGGAAGCCAAGGCAGGAGGATCACTTGAGGCCAGGAGCTCAAGACCAGCCTGAGCAACATAGCAAAGTGCCATCTCTACAAAAAAAAATTTTTTTTTTAATTAGCCGGGCACGGCGGCATGCACCTGTAGTCCTAGATAGTCGGGAGGCTGAGGCAGGAGGATTGCTTGAAGCCAGGAGTTTGAGGCTGCAGTGAGCTATGATCATGCCACTGCACTCCAGCCTGGGCAACAGAGCAAGACCTGTCTCAAAAAAAAAAAAAAAAAAAAAAAAGTGAGGGGGGAAGAAAAAAATTACTGCCAATCATAATCCCACAATGCCAGTAACTGTAAAATGCATCCTAATTTCAGAGATGTTAAAGTTTGAAAAAAATGCATCTTATAATAAATGTAAGGTGGTAGTTGTTAATGTTTTTCCTTAATGTCTATGGATTTTATAATACTGATGCACTGTCAGCTGCTCTAAGAGGGCAACAACACCTATGGATTTTAAATGGACCTATATATTCTTGTGCCACTTAAAGAATTCTAAGAAACAACCAAGAAACGAATTCATTAATTAATTCTATGGTACATTAATTCCACACGTACACATACATTAATTCTATGATATTAGACACTTTACCAGGTACTGTACTTCATTTTCACAAAGGATATACTCCTAAGAACAAGGATGTAGAATAAACAACAAAGACGGGGCAACTATTTTAAACAGAAACCAACCCCTCCCATGAAGGGACAGTCCTTCTGCAAATGTGAATGTGCTGCAACATTCGCAGAATGTGTGACCATCTACACGTACTCTTCTGCACTGCGGCAATGGCTGGAGGGCAGACAACTTCCCAGCACTCCTCCAACCCTGGGGAGTCAGTGAGGATACTGAAATGACCCCCATTCAAGCCAAGGAGCCCTTGAGGCCTGCTCTCTTTATGTAGAAATGTTTTCTGTTTGGCAGTCACAGCAATTCTTTGAAAATGTAAATCATTTCAGTGCTTGGCACATAATAGAGGTCAACAAATGTGTGGAATGAGTCCTGCCCACTTCTGTACAGTAAATGACTTAAAGATGCCCTGTGTGTTTGCAAAAGGGCAGAAATCATCATTTCTAAGACTTTCTCATCACTTTCCATCAGCCGCACTAACACTTCCCACCATTCCTACATGTAGAAGAAACTGACTTAATTAAACTACAACAAGAGAACAATCAGGGACAAAATTCACAGGTATGCTAGAGTTGAAATATATTACCATTCACGGTACTTCTGAAATATAATTTAAAGCTAAGTTGTCTATATTATCTTACCACAGATTTTAAAAGGATAATGAAGAAAATCAATTTAACTTTAGCTATAGCAAATATATACTCTGACATGATTAATAAAATGTGATTAATAAAACAGGCCAAGTTCAAAGTAGTACTAAAGTAGCCAACCCCAGAAGCCGTGAAAATACTAAAGCACCATGATATTATTTGGGAGATGGGGTAGGAAGACAATACCTGCCTTCAAAGGAACAACATACTAAAGAGACAATCTATAGCATAATGGTTAAGAGCACAAGCTCTGGAATCAGGCCACTGATGGGTGAGAATCCTGACTCCACTCTGGGCAAGTTACTCTGTGCCTCAGTTTCCTGACCTGTAAACTGGGGATAATAATAGTACCTACCTGCTAGTGTTGCTGTGAGGGTTAAACGAGTCATTATATGTAAAGTGCTTAGAAGCCTGCATGGCACTATGTAAGCAGCATTTATTATTAGGGAAGACAGGAGTTTGCGAACAAAACAAGGTAGTGGAAGAAAAAACAAGGGAAATGGGAGCGCGTGGGCTGAACACGGAACAGTCAGTCTCAAGATGAGACGCTGGAGCAGTTACTGCAGAAAATGCTTCTCACATTTCTGGCTAAAAACCTGATCCTCAAGTTATATATTAGAATTCTCTTTCACTATCAATCTCAGACAACTATAGCGTACGAGTCTAAGACTTTAAATTTTAGCAGTGTTTTCACTTTAAAATACCATCATCTTTCACATTAGACCGAGGATCAAAATTTACTTTCGTCTAACCCTGCTCCCCACGTGGCCCACCGGCCGGAGTACAGCGAGGCGAGCGCTGGCGGTGCAGCCATCACAGACACGACGGATGCCTCCACCATGACTGGAAATGGTGTAACTTGTCCAAGAAGAGAAACCAATTAATTTTAAAAACAGACAATCTAACCTCAAACCATCCTTAAAAGCCTCTCTGCAGTTTTATGGTAACTCCACCCAATTACCATCTATTCCTTTTTAGGTAACCCAGGGAAAAACCTCATGTTGTCTTTTTTCTGTTCTAAATGACCGGAGGTTTGAAGGAAATCTTTCAATATGAAGTCTTTGTAAACCCTCTAATCTTTGAAATGGTGAACTTTTCAATTAGGGTGCCTTTAGCTTCAATAGCTCCACAAAGTGAAGAAGTTCTGGAACATAAATCATGATTCATCGTGCTTAGGAAGGAGGAGGGTATGCATTAATAACTTCACAGAACTGAAGGAAATGCTGCTGAAGAAGCAAGCTAGCCCTCCTTCCGCAACAGAGACAGTCGAGTTCCTTAATTTTCATAAGCAAACATCGACTTTGCCATCAACACACTTGTTACCAGAAGCAAAGAGCTCTTAATTAATTGAAACAGCAGAGTATTTGCAAAGGCCCTTGCCAGAAAGCTCATTTTCAATGGACTGATATCCGACTCTTGCTAAAGCCCAGATAAGACAGTTGAAATTTGAGAGTGCCAAGCGAATCTTCCATTCCCCTAGGTTGCTATCGCTAAACCAAGTTAAATCACAACGGTCAAGTAACGCAGCTGGACTGACAGTAGCTTAGCTAAGGAATGCCTTTGCTGACTTAGGACTTAATACCACGGTCTCCATTTCTATGCAGCATCATTTTCAGAAAAACTACATGAAATACATTTCTGTACAAAACTACATTTACAGCATGACTGTTGCCCCGGGTAAATATCTATAAAATATGGGTAAGTTTAAAAACCAGGCAACAGTACAGACTTGTGATGTGGCTTACTAAGGGAACAAAAGTATACGTGCAAAAATAAAATAATGTACAATTCCACCTCAAAGTATTCACTGTGGTTATTTTTGGATGGGGGGGATGGGGGATATCAGAAGGGATTTAATTTTCTTCTTTGTGTTTTCTAGATTTTCTAAATTTTCTACAACAGGTATATTTAGAGTTGGAAAAAAAGTTATCTGGGTGAAAGTGTTAAGCTAACAAGCAACCAAGGAAATCAAAAGATTTGACAACAGAAAACTTTTTAGTTTTGTGATAAAAAATATTATCCAATGGGTAAAAACCAAAGGAAAGATGGAGTAACATTGAGTTTTCTTTTATGGTTTCTAAACTTTAACAGTTATACTGATTTTTATCATTCAAACAGTGGGGAGACTTTCTATGAGTTCCCCCAATCCACTATTACGTGTGTCGTCTGATGGTTATAGAGTGGTAAGTGTAAAGGAAAATAAAAATCTCAGGACCACCCCCCAACAACTGCACAACTGACCTTATGCACAAGGGAGGTCAAGCCTGGAGGCTGAGTCATTCAACACCCCCTCCCAACTGAACAGCGGTTACTAACATTACACACTAGCCAGATCCCCAAGGAAGGCTAAAGGGCCTTGGGCATCTGTAAGGACTGCCACCATGGGTCATTCACAAGGAAATTCTTTGCTGGCCTCCCATAAGCAAGGACATGTAAATTATAACTTTAGGTCTAAGGTCTAGCCCTTAAAACTAAAGTCTGTTCGTTCTATGCTAATAATGTTTATTATACGTTTATCTTCTCAGGTGCAGAACAGAGACAGAACAAGATCAATCATTCTTCTCCCGACCCAGGGACATCTGCATAATTGATTCTTCCTTCCCTCCCTCTTTCTCTTCAAATTCGCCCTTCAAAAAACAGTCACAGATTTGTCTGTGGTTTGTGTTTCCCAGCAAGTCCTCAAACTTTGGCTTAATAAACCTCCACCAATTGCAATCTTTGCCTCAGTCACTCATTTTGGGTTGTCATAATTTTGAAAGGACTCATGATAAAATCATCTCAGAAGGTGGAGTCAAAGAATAAAGGGAGAATATAGGTTTTTCTTTGTAAAACTGATAAATAGGAATTAAATGCATATATAGTTGTCCCTCGGAATTCAAGGGGGGTTGGTTCCAGGATCCTCGAAAATACCAAAATCTGCAGATGTTCAAGTCCCTGACAATATGATGTAGTACTTGCTTATCACCTATGCATACCCCCTCTAAATCATCTCTAGATATTTATAATACCTAATACAATATAAATAGTTATTATACTGTGTTGGTTTCATCTGTATTTTTTTTTTTAATTCTTGTACTTTACTTTTCATCAGGGTTTTCTTCCAAATATCTTCCATCCGAGGTTGGTGGAATCTACACGTGTGGAACCCTGGGATATGGAGGGCTGACTGTATTTATATTCTTCCCTGTTACAAAAAGGACTTAAAACAACTTAGCCAAAATTCAAAGACAATGAGAAAAATAAGCAAGAAAATGGGCTGAAGAAAAACAACGGTAGGAAACTCCAGCAAGGCAAGAGGGCAATTCCTGGCTGGGGCTGCCCCACCCAGCTCTCCACCCAGTGGCACCCTGAATCCATCAGAGCACTCTTAGGACACATACTCCAACTGGAGTGAGAGCACGTGCCAAGACCTAGTTGCCATAAGGTGACCTATGGATTTGCTAAGGGTGGGCCCAAATTCATCTATAAGCTTTCCAGCAGGCAGCCAGAAGTCACAGACTCGGTCCCACTATTCAGGGTTAAGCATATAAACTACTACTCCCCAGGGCCACGGTACAGAAAGCAGGGCAGATGTGGTGGCTATCCTTACGGGAAGCACAGTTCAATGGAGCAGCAGTTTTAGTTCATCCTCCCAAAAAAGTACATGGAGGGCACTATTCCATGCTGCCAGTCAGAGCAGCCACGGGCCTTGTGAAAATGCAGCGGTCTTCCAAGGCTACCAAGTGATGCCACAGGCCTCTCCTCAGCTGGAAGGAATGCCCCCTGGCAGGTGTTGCAAGCATTATTCAGTCCATCATCTCCCTCCTTTGCCTTCGTCCCAAGAGCTCTATAGCAAATGTATTTAGCTGCAGTTCCCCCTTCCGTGTATGTGGTTTCCTCTTTTAAAATCTTTAACTGTTTCATTGTGCATGTTCTTATGATGAACGAATTCAAATTCTTTTTGAAAGTAAGTGAGAAAATATAATAGAGGTGGTGGGATAATTATTTTAAAAGAGAAATCAAATTATACTCTACTGTCAATCCTAAAAAAATAGACTTAAGGGGAAAGCAAGCATTCAAGAGTGTCTTCTCAATAAAGCTGTTGGCAGGGTGGATTACAGTTTCCCACTTCAACAACAGCCTGGGCACTACCAGCCCAGAGGGTATTTCCAAGTATTAAGAGCCACGAGGAGCCTGCCTTTTGAGCCTAGGTTCACAGCAAAGAATGGGAATATTCATCATGTGTAAACATACAACTAACTCTTAATAACATACGTGGACAAAATCTAAGTTTTCAAATCTAATTCAAAGAAAAAAAAGTCGGTGTTGTTTAATGCAAACAGTAACACCACACTGAAATTATTCTGGCCAACATCTTTGTAAACCACTGTCTTCCTGGACTGAGGCACTCACTACCTGGTATCAAGCCGCTCGACTGCAGCCAACGGCCACCCTGACTCTAAAGCCTCCGCTGGCCAGCGTATTGGCTTTTCCACCCCACACACTTATCTTTCAGGTTATGAGACACATTTCTTTTCCAGTCTCTTGGTTGCTGATAAGGCTGAGGAAAGAGTCATCACAGATAAGGACAGCAGCCTTACACACACTTCAACCACTTCTACCAGCTCTTTGTCAGCCTGGTCTGGTGACATGAAAGCCCAGATAAAACCTGCCAGTCAAGGACATCTCTGCAGTGTTTGGGCTGCATTTAATTAAAGGCCAGAAAACTTGATTCAAACGTTAGCTTCTGAAATCCACATTCTGTGTCCGGATCCATTTGCTACTCTAAATCGTGCTCATTCATTTACAGGCATTACTGTCAGAAATATACAGAACAAAGTTGAACACAAAATCAGCCTTCGCACCTATGATCAACTTACAAAACCACAACTTTTTTTTTGAGACAAGGTCTCACTCTGTTGCCCAGGCTGGAGTGCAGTGGTGCAATCATAGCTCACTACAGCCTCAAACTCCTGGGTTTAAGTGATCCTCCTGCCTCAGCCTCCTGGATAGCTGGGACTACAGGCACATGTCACCACGACCAGTTAATTTTTCTATTTTTTGTAGAAATGGAGTCTTGCTGTTGCTCAGGCTAAACTCGAAACTCCTGGCATCAAGCAATCCTCCCACCCTGGCCTCCCAGAGTGCTAAGATTACAGGCATGAGCCGCCATACCCAGCCCCAAACCACAACTCTAATGGCATTAATATCTACATTTTTTTAAATAACCTTCAGGTTTTCGGTTTAGAAGCACCAATTTGACACCAAATCAGGGCAGACCATATCTTATTTTTAATCATCCATAGGCAAAAGTATTTGTCTACAGCAGTCCCCAACCTTTTTGGCACCAGGCATTAGTTTTACGGAAGACAATTTTTCCACAGACAGGTGGTGAGGAGCGCAGAGCTCAGGTGGTGATGCCAGCAGTGGGCAATAGCTATAAATACAGATGAAGCTTCTCTCACTCACCCACTGCTCACATCCTGCTGTGCAGCCCAATTCCTGAGTTTCATGGAAGACAATTTTTGCATAGGACTGGCAGTGGGCGTGATGGGGATGAGGAGCTCAGGCGGTGATGGGCAGCCAGGTTCCTAACAGGGCACAGACCGGAGCCAGGCCATGCCCCAGGGGTGGGGGACCAGGTCTACAGAATATACCTTATAGCTATAAATGTTTCGGAAATGACACTGAAGACAGACAGCTTTCCTACTTTTAAATTGCAACTAAGTTTCTTCTTTCCCTAATTCCCTCCAGAACCAGAAGCCAAAAAGGTATCCACAACAGACAGAAGCACTGAATATCTGTATTAAAATACAGAAGCTGAAGCCCTCGCATCTCAAATGCCATCACCTAATTCTCCCAAAGATCACCCAGAAGCGGGAAGTTATAATAACTGAAGAAAATATAGTTACAATAACCAAGTAAACGTGTTTAACCCTACATTTCAGGACAGAATTAAGCGTTACTGAAACAAGAATGACCCCAAGGAGCCGAGGACCCACCTGCCCTCTGTGTCCAGCAGTCCCCTGCAGCTCCAGTTTAACATGCTCACAATGGAAAGCACAGTTCTTCTCCAGAGTTGCCATCTCCTTTTTGTCTGTCTCACTGTAGCTTTATTACTAAATAATTGTTCATTGTAGAAAAACTAGGATATAGTTTTAGAATATACAAAAGCACTAAGAAGAATATAAAAGATCATTTAGCATCATGGTGTGTATATTCTTTTATTCTTTCTATGCTACATAAACACGTAAGTTTATTTTGTTTGATTTTACACAAAAATGGCCTCATACTGCCCACACTAAGTGACCACCCACTCTCACTTAAATATATTTTGAACTGCTCTTCATTTCAATAAAAATATTTCAGCCGCACCATTTTTAATGGTCAGAGATGTAGGCTGCAGTATGAATGAATGCATCAGCTAAATTGATTTTGGCCCATGTACCTTCTAATGCAAGACACCGAAGATACTTGAAATTTCCACTTCATATGAATGTCTTTTAGCACATCTTTAAATTCCTCTGGAAAATTTTCTAGAGGAATTGCTAGATCTCAGGAGAGACGCATTTTAAAGTTCTTGATAAAAACTACCAAAATGCCTCCCAACAGGTACCAATCTGTGCTCAGGCCCTACTCCAGCGCACCCTCTAACAGTAACACTGCCGAACTGATCTGAAACACAAATCCCATCAAGCTATTCTCCTGCTGAGATACCACCAACAACTCTGGACACTCACAACACAAAGCCTAAACCCCTGAGCCTGGCACACAGACCTTCCCTCCTGCCAGGCCCCGCAAGTCCCTGCCTACCACTCTGCCACCCACAGCCTACGGCCAACCCCAATGAACTGTCCTGTCTCTTCACGACTTCACTACTTTTTGCTACTGCATGTTTTAGGAAGCATGCAGTTGTTTCTGCTTCAAAAACTCCTACTCACCCTTCAGAACTCAGTAGGGGAAAAAGGGTAGGAGTGTGGGTAAGACCCTTCTTGACGCCCTTCATACACTGAGTGTAAGCCTCTTTCTTCTGTAACCCCCATGGTAATTAGCTCAGGCACCTCCAGAGCCGTCATCATCCAATACTGTCATTCGTTTCCTTCCTAGACTATAAACCCTGCAGGGATTGGGGCCCAGTATTAGTCACCTACTTTCAATAAATAGTAGCTTAATTAACGGACAGGGAAAAAAGTGAAACTACCAGTTCGATGAAAACACAATTATGCATAATCCTCTACTGATAACCATGGCTATCTCTGGAATATTCTGTTTGAGTGCATCAAGATCTTGAACTATGACAAAAAAAAAAAAACTACGCTCTTTCTCAGGGCCACGTTGTTCAGTAGTCTTCTACAGGAAATTCATAACCTGAAATGGGTTGTGCTCCAAAAGTTCACTTACGGATTGATTATTTGGATTTTATAAGCAAAAGCTGTCCGTGTAAATGTTGCCAAACTGGATTCCATCTAAGAAAGCAAGTACTACTCTGAACTATTTCAAGATAAGCATGGTTTACTTAGAAAAAGAAATAAGGAAATGAACTCAGATTTATAAGGTAGGAGGAACTCATTAAGGTTGGTAAAAGGAACAGTGTGCCTTCATTTAAAGCATTAGGAAGAGGTCATTAACTGATACAACAATATCTTGAAATAAGATTCCTACATCTAAAGCTAGCACCTCTCAAACTTTCTTCCCACAGTCCCCTAGAGACTGATGCTAATCTTTAACGTTGCCCTTTATCACTCCTGGAGCAAAGAAGGGAAACCATCCATCCCTTTCTTCTAAGAAAGTAAAGAAAGAACAAAACTCTTCCCCATCTTTAGCCCAGGGGAGGTAAGAACCAAGACAAGTAAAAGGTGTTGGATTAGCTCAGTGTTCTGGGCATAAAAATGGACCAAAAAGCTAAATACGTATGCTTTTTATCAAAATATTGATTTAAAAAAAAATAAATAGCATCAAAACTCTTTCAGCAAGAACAGGAAAGTGTAGCCAAAAAATGTTTGAAACAGATGAATAACAAAGGGGAACTTGTCTACCGGATATTAAAATATTATTCAACCTTCAATAATTCCAATGGGTGGTACTGGCACAAGAACAGACAGAAAGATCAATGGAACAAAATAGAAAGTCCAAAAACATACCCAAGAATTTTGAGTATGATGAAGACGACATTTCAAATGGGTAGGGAAATGAGAGCTTAGTCAACAGACAGTACTGAGACAATGTACTACTTGGGGGAAAAAATAAGACTGAAATGATTTCTACCCTTTCTAGAATTAGGGAAAAAAATGTTACCCTTAAAAATCTCTCCAGAGCAATAACTTTCTGAGCCTAAGGGGCAAAGGGGGGAGCCTAAAATCAGAAAGGGAAAGATACAGATAAAAGCACACAAATGTTTACCTTATGAATATCAAAGAATATAACTAAGAAAAAAATTTTAAATACGTGAAAAATATGAATTGCAGCTAGCAACACAAGATACAAGGAACCCAGAGGTTGGGAAACCTGTCACTAATTAGCGTAATAAACAATTTCAGAGGAATCATGTATCCTTTGAAAGTGAAATTACCTAGACTACAAATACTTTGCGGATTAAGTCAAAACAAATTATTTTATGTTCATTTGGAGAACACCAACTACCAACCTCCCTTTCCTGCTTAAACCTTCCAGTAGCTTTTTAATTCACTTACTTAGAATGAAATTCCATGAGACCAGACACTGCTGGCCCATTCCCTTTCTTTTTTTGGCCTTCTTGGGGTTCCTGCCTTGGGATTTTACAACTCTTTACTTTGCCCTGCACACTCAGCAATGATATTCACACAACTGGCTCCTCATTACCAGACCTCAGCCTAAATGCCACTTTCTTCAAAGCCTTCCCCAACCACCTAATACAGAGAGAGTACACCACCCCACCTGCCCTCACTTGCCCTGTTCTATTTTCTCTACTGCATCCATCACTTGCTGAAACCCCCTTTTTAGTGTCTGTCCCTTCCACTAGAGAACATGAGAAGAAGCATCTGTACTGTTGTGTCCCCAACACTCAGGGCCTGGACCCAGAGGGGCCATGCATGTACTTGCTTTACAAAGGGATGACTCCTAAGTGCATCTAAACATTTTAATGAATCAGAACACTCCTATGAACTTAACAGCCACCATGTCTACTCAGGGCCTATAGAAGATAGCCCTGGCTGGTCTCTGATCTGCTACACTTACTTTTTAAAATCTGTTTCTTGTCTGCTATCAGCTGTTACTACCCTGCTATCTCTTGGTGGCCCCTATCCTGACCTCAAGCATATGGCACATGTAGAAAGTAAAAATACGTAATGATGGGGCTGTTCTATCATTAAAGTGCAGTGACTTTAGTGCAGATGGGCCTATCTCCTTGGATTTTTCAAAAGCTTTTTAGCCCCTTTCTAGACCTCAGTTCTGGAAAAGAAGAGGTTGCTAGTTACTAGTTCCCAGACCCAAATTCTGACATTGTCAATATCTCACCCATACTGCCATCTTACTAAAAGTGTTGGCATCTCCTTCACCCATAAGTCAAACAATAGTTTTGTTTTTAAAAAACCAAAAACTGGAGTTTTTTTTATAAGATAAAGAATGAATTTGTTTTTTAGGGAAAATGTAAACCTGAGCACACCCAGTTCCTAACTAGAGTTCCACCTTGTGCTAGAAGATTCAAGCTTACTTTTATTCTAAGCTGTGCATGCAATTGCCACTTTAAGAGCTCAGTGTGGACTTTTGGCCCTGGCTGCAAAGCACAGAAAAGCCGTAATCATAAGTTATACCCTATAACCTCCATTCCAATTGAGGCCTTCCCCCAAAGTTCCTTAACTTTTTAGCCTTAGGCTAAAATCATCGTGTGCCATCTCCCACAGCCAGTCTAAACACAGGGTTGACAAGCAGAGATGCAGAGGACCCTAACTAACAGGGCAGGCCCACCCCCAGGCTCTCAGTACAGTGACTTCTTAGATGAGAAAAAGAAAAGAAAAGGTATGTGAGAGAGCAGAAAGAGTGACAGGATGCTGTGTTTCCTGCTGTGTTTCTCAGAAAGACCAGAGGTGTCAAAAAGAAGAGAGAAGGGGTCCAGAGGACAAACTATATTTCTACTTCCCAATGCCTGAAATAAAGAGCGAGATAAAATCTTACATCCAAAAAAAGATGAGGTGGGAGATGTGCAAAGGAGGCCAAAAGAGCGAGCATCAAGCACAGGCTTTGGGATAACATTCCCCAGCGTAAAACAGTGGTTCTAGTTTGTGTTACATTTTCTGAGTACTGCTGGTGTATCAGGACCGCCACTGATTTGCATATATTGATTTCATAACCATGAAAATGTAATTGGCGGGGGGAGTCACCTAATCTACTATTTGAAGTAACTACTTTGGTAACTGCTCCCAAAGTTGTGATTTCATATGGTCTGTCACCAAATTGCCATCATATGGATTTATTTGCAAAACCATGCTTTACACAACTTCTAAGTCTCATCCTCAATTTATGATGCGGCTGTTTCTCTGGTCAAAAAGTATGATTCACATAAAATTCCAGGTAATGCATGGTAGGTCTGCATGAGAGCCCTAATCTGCTGGTTCCCAAGTCACTGCTTTAGTCTACATTCACATTGCCTATATTTTGAACTTTTCAGCGGCTCAGGACCCTTCCAGGCAACACATGGACTTAAGCAAGATCCTAATGAAAACATGCAGGAATGGAGATCAAGACATTCAAAGGGCAGCCATTCAAGAAAGCTCTTTCACGTTCTTTCCCAATCCTTTACTTCCTCCCTTAAAGGAAGGGAAAAAACTATATGCTTTTCTCTTCACAACATCTAACACCTGGAAATTCAGACCAGGACTAGACTTAAAAGCTGAAGTATAAAAGCTATTGGTTATAAATTAAGAAGAAACAGCAACTAGCTTAGACTTGCTCAGCATTGACTGCTCTAAAATTTCATTCCCAGAACGCTCATGCTCTAAAACCATTCCCCACGTTGGTTTGTTCTGTGGCTGGATGAAACCCAAACTTCATCCATACAGTAAGTGTTTGTATACTTCACACATATAAGGTTTACATCAAATACCTGTATCGAGTCTACAACCCTCTCCTATTTTAAATTCACTCCAATACGAATCTGATTCTAACCATGCCAGCCATTCCAAAATCATCTCCCTTCTAAAGACTACTTTGGCTAATGCTATTGTTAAAGCTGAACATGATTCCAGCCACTTTCATGACTCATGTGGCCAACCAGGGCCCAATTACTGGATAAAATGCATACACCACTAAACTGAATTAATTAACAGCGGTATGCAGTCTTCCACTGAGTCCTCCATAGGCCAGGAATTGCTTTTCTCCACGGTTCTCTTTCTCTTTACTCAACACACCCAGGCGTGGTCCAGTGTGTAGTGTGCACTCCATTTGCAGGAGTGCCCCCAACTGTGAAATCTGAAAGTATGACATGGAAAGGCTCTAGAACCAGATTAATTTACACGGGCTCTAGCTTTGCAAGGGCAAAAGTGCGAGTTTTAGAGATCAATCCCACTGCCACCACAGGTACTGTGCTAGGAGTTTCCCAACCACCTTATGAGGGAGACACAATCGGTAGGGCCCTTTTAACAAAAGAGAGAGCTTGGACTTGTAAACCTGAAATGCCTTGTGAAAGGTCAGGGTGAGAGGCACATCCAGAGGAACCACCCTAGTCCATCTTACCCCAAAGCCGATGCTCCTGAGCCTAGCGCTCACCATCTCACCTCTGACCTCCGCTGCCAAAGCCCGGCATCTCTCGAGAGACACCCGGATCCCACAGGAAAAGCGAGCAAAGGCGCGAGCCCCGAGAGGACCCGCAGGGCCACCCGATGGGATGTTGGATGCAGGAAGCGATGCCTGGGGAGCAGCGGCTCACCTGTAGGCGGCCAAGGCGCGGGTCTGCAGGTATTTCTGGGCGGTCATGACTCCCACGAAGAGAAAGTTCTTGTCCCGCGGGCCGCCATCCGCGGCCAAGCCTTGCGGCCACAGCTGCGCCCCGCGCGCATCACCGCGCGCCACGCCGGCCAGGGAAGCCGCCGCCGCCGCCTGGCCGGGCCGGCAGCCCTCGGGGCTGGCGCGGCGCCGTGGACCCGCTCGCTTCAGCTCAGAGGCGCGGGGCAGCACCAGCCGTGAGGCCAGCACGAAGCCCAGCACGAGCCCGAGCAGCACGCTGAGCCAGGCGCGCCGGCCGCGCGCGGCCATGCCCGCGCCGCTCCGCCCGCCGGGCCGCCGCCGCCGCAGGCTCCGCGCGCCCTCAGCCCGCCGCCCCCGCCCGCGGAGGCCAGCCCGCCCTAGCGCCGCGAGGCCCGGCCCGGGCAGCGCCGCGGCCGCCGCGGGCCCGCCGCGCCCATTGCGGCCCCCGAGCCGCCCGCAGGCCCTGCGCCGGCGCTTTGTTCCGCACGCCCGCCCCCGCCGCCGAGGCCTGCGCCTTTAAGAGGGGACCATGCCCGGCGCGCGCCGGCGGCGGCTCGGGCGCGAGGCGGCGGCGGCGGCTCCTCCCGCTCGCGCGCAAGGGCGCGGGGCCAGTGCGACAGCGACGGCAGTGGCAGCCGAGGCCGGGCCCCCGTCCCGCCCTGCCCGCGTCCCCCGTCTGGCTCGGTTCGGCTCGCGCTGCCCCTGCCCCCGTCCTCTTCGTGGCCGGCGCCGCCGCCGCAGCAGCACATCCTCCGGCTTAGCTCGCCATTGCAACAGGAGCCCCTCACGTCACGCACAGCGCGTTATGAAGCGGCCCCGGCGGCGGCGAGCCGTGGCCCCTCTCGGGATCCGTCCGCGCAGCGCGATTGGCGCAAAAGTGAATGGGGGGCGGTTCACGTGGCCAAAGTTTGACATTAAAAAAAAATCCTCCCGCGCGCCCCGCCCGCGGTCTGCGACTGGGGCGGCCGGCGGAGGGAGCGTGGGGGCCGGCGCGGCGCCCGCGGGGCCGGAGCAGCCCGTTATCCGCGGCCACGCCCCCGCCGGCCTGCGCTCGGACTCCCGGCGGCGCCGGGGCGGCCCCGCTAGGGCTCCGTGCCTGCGTCCAGTCCGCTCCTGCGCCGCGGCGTAGCCCGCGCCAATCTGGGGAGCAAGTTTTGCAGAAGGGGCGTCCTGGCCCCCAGACTCTCCACGAACCGCACGTTCCTCCAGCATAGACTGTCCTCAGATAAACCCACGGCCACGCCCTTCCCTCGAGCCAGGCCGACCTGTGCTCGCCGTCCGGATTCACACTGTACCTTTGTGCCCGCCGCTCTGTGGGCAGGAGGAGCGCTATAGAATCAACAGCTGGAGCCGTTTGGGACGTGCTCGCCTGGAGAGTGAACCTTGAATTCAGTTACCTTGTTCCCTGTCACTAGATTCTAAGCTAAATGAGAAAAAAAAAGCTGTATTTAATATTTAATACCCAAACTCCTCACACAGTGCCAGCATTTAATGGATGTTGAAGAAATGGTAAATGATGTTAATACTCCGCATGGTAAACACTACTTTTATTTACATTCTGTGTGGGCAGATAGCTGGCTAGTTCCCCTAGCCCAAGTCTTTGTGTGTGTGTGCGTGTGTACATATGTGCACACACACACACACACACACACACATATATATATATATGCTTTTTTTCTTTGACATAGGGTCTTGCTGTGGCACTTGAGCTGGAGTGTAGTTTTGTGATCATGGCTCACTGCAGCCTCAAACTCATGGGCTCAAGCGATCCTCCTGCCTCAGCCACCCCAGTAGCTGGGACTGCAGACATGCACCACCATACCCAGCTAATTTTTCTGTTTTTTGTAGAGACAGGTTCAGGTTCTCAAGATGTTCCCCATGCTGGTCTCGAACTCCTGGGCTCAAGCGATCCTCTAGCCTAGGCCTGCAAAGTGCTAGGCATCAGCCACTGTGGCAAAGTCGTTGTCAATATTTTAATATAGTCCATCTATAAACGTGCTGTGGATCTCTAACGACAGGTATTGGATACTAGCTCCTCTATGCTGGATTTTAAATTTTATACATTTTATCTACAAAAAGCTAAGGCAACAAAAGCTGAGAAGGTACCCATACAACGAACGTTTTTATAGAGTAAATATCAGTCTTGTTACTTAGTTGCTAATATATTGGGGTTTTCCAATGAAACTCTTGAAGAACAAAGTATTTCCCTGGGCCTGAAAAGTTCACTTCATTGAATCAAATAAACCCAGGAATTAGGGACAGAAAGTAAGCATGGGTGGGGTAATCCTTGGATCTTTCTTCATTGTTAATATGACCAAATGATTGAAACATTACACAGTTCAGAATACCAAGCGGTGGTAGCTGCATATACCTTCTCTGCAACTGAATGGTGGTCACTCTTGTTTATTCTTTGGATATTTACCACTTTCTTTGACACTTGTGATTTATGTCAAAAATAGTTCATTACCCACCTTCCCACAGACTCCCTCCCTAAGAGGCGATCCACATCTAAAAATAAAATACTCATTATGCAGTGAATACAGGATTCTAGCAGTGGTCTTGGGAAAAATACAGAACATACAACCATGAATTACAGGCTCAAAAACCATCGAAAGAGGTTTCCAGTAAGACTGTAAACCACAAATGCTGAGGAGTCACCAGATCCCAAATTCAGCAACAGCCCCATAATTCACAATGATTTACATAAAGCACAAATCTGGCAAGATGCAGATGTTCAACTTTGTGATATAGTCAATGATGTCAACATTTTCTAACTTGCTTTAGACCTGTCTAGTTTTCCTCTTCTAAACTAAAATCTAATGAAAAGCACATAAACGTGATGGGAATAAAATTTTGAGGATGATGAATATTTTGTTCTCCTCAATTCCCTGGTTCCTGGTTGTCCCTCAGCTCCTAGGTCAACAGCTTCACCTACCTCACCTGCAGGCTCAATGGGGATGTTTCTTTTGACAGGTAGAGAATACCCTTTTCTCCATAAAGGCTGACCCCAAAGGCTCACAGTGCCCAGGACAAGGAGAAGAAAACATAAGGGAAGTCCTTCCAGGAAAAGAGGAATGCCAGGCCAAGGGAGGGTAGGAAGGAAAAGAGAGAAGCTAAGGACCTATAGAAGTCCACCAGGGTACCAGGAGCCTGAGAATATGGGGACAGGGGCCACTTCTAGCAAGGAGCCAGAGTAGAAGCTCCAGCACAGCTAGAAGAAGTGGAGGCAGTTCTCCCAGGGAGAAAGCCAAAAGTGTCCCAGCAAGGGGCCCGGATCAGGAGAAAAGGCTATTCTAAGCCAGGATTTTACAACCAGAAGCAAATACCTGGAACCAAGGACTTCAGTGACAGCCAGAGGCCCAAAAGGACAAACAGAGCTGGTAGCCCCAGTATGGCGGCCTGTCCAGAGACCAGCCAATACCAGCAGGGATCCAGGGAGGTCTCAGACATTTGCCCCAGTGCACACACATGCACCCTTCTTCCCCAAAGCCTCCTAGAGGCCAGGGTGGCTTCTTGCCCTACTTGCCCCCATCACCCTAATTTATTTTTAAAGATGGGGAGAAGGCAGGTTGATTAGATTTTATAGGCATTTCACAGCAGTAAAGTGAGGAAAGAATTTTCATGATATTAATACCAGGTTTCTTGATTTTGCTGCACTTGGAACTTCTCTATTAAGTTGAGGGAGTCATTGACAGTTTTTCTCATCATAAAAAGAGAGGAGGTGTTAACCATAATCAGGAACTCCCATAGGGGAAACCCATGAAGAATCCTAATGGCACACACCCAGCCCCAGAGGTGGGTTTGTGCTGGGTCGGGGCGAGAAGGGTGGGATGGGGTCTGAATGCCACACTGAGCGAGTCCCACCTGCAGGGGCTCAGTTGCTCCGACTCTTTGTTTCTAAATGGATCTTTGAACAAAATCAAGCTAAAGGCTCCTCTGTAGTAATTCTAGACCGATATTTAGAAATTTGTTAAAAAATGCCAGATTATCTCACTTCCTGTTTTCATAAATGTGATTCTCTGACGCAGAATTAAAATGCATCTCTACCTCTTTACCGTTACTAGACATTTTCTCACAAATTGCAACTTTGTTCCCACACACATTACACTTTTTTCTGTTGCTAATACATTGAAAGCTTGTTACAGGTATAACATTTCATGTAATTTGCTGCAATTTCTTGGAAACTCTTGGTAAATACCTCAATTGTTGGCAGCAAGCCTCGAACAACTGACAAGAGTTCCCTGTGAGGGCTTCTTTAGAGATGAAGCTTCTGGACTCATGCCTCAAACGGGTCTCAGGAAAAAGTGGTAATAATTTTTTAAAACCTTTAGAAATGCCTCTTTTAAGAAACAGTGAATGCTGAGGAGAGAGTTATAATAGTGTATCCTTTCAGAAGGGTCTGGTAGTTGCCTGCAAAGAAGGAAATCTGTAGTGACCACTTTACTAATATTACCACTTAACCTCTATTAACCTAATAAAACTTTGCTTCATTATTAATCCTTCTATTAAACTGACAGCCAAGTTCCTCATTTGTTTATTAATTTTGCTCAATATTTCCTTCTATTTGCAGCATTTCCAGATGCATTTGCAGCATTTTCAGATGCAGGAAAGGGCAAGTGACCAGGGCTTGTGTTATGTTCTGGCTTCCAAACACTGGTTGTGCTAGAATGTCCTTCCATGCCTCACACGACTTTGGTCTGCTTATTAGTTCTGTACATTCTGACATTGAGCCAGTCGTGTTTGTATGTGTGTGAGTGTGTGTGTGTGTATGAGAGAGACAGACAGAAGACATTTAAATCTAGCACAACTCTGCTTGCTGGCCGGATGGGATGTCATCTTAACTCACTAGAAAACGTTGGCCGCCGCCAGCACAGGCACTATTGGGAAATAGCCTGAACGTTGTTTGGGAGATAAGCTCACTGCAGAGGCAGAGGAAAGTTTGCTTCTGGTCTAAGACTTAATCCTTGTGTAGCAGAAAAGTTTGCCTTTCCCAGCCTCTGCCAAGAAATGCCATTGATATTTAAAGCGGTGCCAGGGTTTCCACAGCTGGAGAGTTTGCACAAAGACAAAGCTTCCATCCACAGGAGGGACCCCCTCCCCGCATGGGAACCCAGGCTCTGGTCAGCTGGGCAGCAGCATGGCCACCTGAGGGCTAAACAGCTGGAGTCAGGTCTGGGCGCCTTGTGGAGATGAGCCAGATGTGTAGCTCAAACTCTGTTCCACTCAGGGCTTAATGAAGCATAAAATTGCTTGGGAAAAACATTCAAGCTGCAGAAGGTTTAAACTAAACAAATTGAGGCAACAGAAATTTGGATCTACGAACACCTAGAGTACAATGCAAGGATAAGAAAATATGCACACTATAATACTTGCTGCTAAATGACCCCGCTTCACTTATCTTTCATACATCCTGTTATTATGCTATTAAGCCCATGCCAGGGTAGATCGCAAATACTCTTTTCACCCACCTGATGGTGATAGGGTTGTTACACAGACCTGGCGACTGAGACCTCTCTAGGATTTAATAATGGTATGATGATACATTCTGTTGGGGAGTCTATGGAAAGGAAGCTTTCCAACATGCTGGTGGGAGAGCGAAGTCGTACAGCCCATTTGGAGGACAATTTTGTCAACATCACAAATTACAGGTGCATTTACTTTTGACCCAACAATCCTACTTCTGAGAATTTGTCCTCCAACCATACTAGCACAGAATGGCACTTGTATGTGGTTATTCTCTGCTACATTGTTTGTAATGGTAAAAGATTAGACCCAAGTGTCCACATACAGGGGAATGGATTAAAAAACAAAATCAAAAATGATGGTGCATCCATCAGAGAACGAAATACTCTGCGGCAGTAAGGCGAGCGGAGAGGCTGTCTTTACACTCAATGGAAAGAGTTCCACATGGTGCAAAACAGGAAGCAGAAAGGATAAGAATTTTCCAAGTGTTTTCATAACAAAACACTAGAAGGGTGCACAAGAAATAAAAGTGATACCATGAGGGCCAGGGAAAATGAGGGGAGTTGAAGGAAGGATGTGAGTGAGATTTCCCCGTGGGTACTTTTAAATATCATTTTGACCTTTTATTACATGATTGTATTACCTAACAACCACAACAAAAAATGGTATCAATTTTTCCACAAGTTAACTTCCCCCAAAATGTTTGCAGAGGCCATAGATTCTACTTGACAGCTTGTGTAGTCCAACTGCTTTGTCTTACATAAGTAGAAACTGAGGCCCAGAGAGACAAAACTAGTTAGCCACCTAGTGAATGCCGTGACCAGCCAGGGAACCAGAGGCAGAACCCAGGCTCAGACTTCTGTAGATTGTATGTGAGAATCCCCAAAATATTTCCTTTCAAATTGTGTCACTCACCCCTTAGCAGCTGGTAAAGGAAATTTCAGAGAACTAATTGAACTTTTACTTTCTAGTTTTCTGAACATGTCATGTGAGTGTTCTTCCATTATGGAAATATTAAGAGCCTTCTTAAATCATCAAAATGCCTGTATTTAGAATCTATTTCTCCACTCGTTTTATACTTGTTCCTCTTTGTACCTTATTGTTGGACCTTCCATAATGTTAGGGTCTCGTGCAAGTCTTTTTTTTTCAATCCTTTACTTATAAAAGGAAGAATCTTTCAAAATCTTGGATACTGTCATATTTGAACACAACAAAGGGTTGGGCAAAGGCAGTGTTACTTTGTGACAATGGCGCCCTCTTGTGGTACATGGCTATTCCTGTTAAGTGAGGATTTGTTTAATCTTGGACTCAAATAGAACAATGGTCATTTTATTTTATGGCTAATAATAACCTATTTCTAATTATCACCCATTCTGGCATTTTCCAAGGTGATATCCTCCTTATGGATTTGTGGTTAACTAGCTGGTGCCACTGTAAAATGTAAAATGAGAGGAGTTGAACTAAAAAATGTCAAGTAGAACCTACCATTTGCATCATGAAACTGAATGAGAAACTCTGGGGCAGGTGTGTGGGTTTCACACGCACCCCAAGTGATTCCGACACTCAGGTTGATTTGAGAGCCATAGGTCTCTGTTTTCGTGTGAGAAATGGGCCACTTACCTCTCAATGGATGCAAAACCTCAGCCAGTGTAAGTTATCGTGTATGGTTGTAAATGCTAGTTGAGAAGCTTTTGTCTTCCTGCACCTGCCCAGGCATCACAAGCTGCGGAGGAGTTCGCACAGGAGAGGTTGTCTGCAGCCAACCTCGCTGCTGAAATTTGAGGGTCCAAATAAGCACTATGTGGCTGTACAAAATCAGGAGTTGTTCAGGACATTATACTGTGCACACTGCCTCCAGCAGCAGCAAACGTGCTGTGCTCATGATGCAAAAGCTCATCTGAATGCCTTCTCGAAGCCCGGCAAACCCTGATGTCTTATGGGGGCTGGTGGGCGTGGAGGAAGCGTGCAGTGGGAGGAGGGGCGGGGTTAAAGGTCAGAGAGGTGGCCCACATCATCGGGCCTTCATCGGCCTCCCCAGTACCAATGCAAAGGCAGTGAGCCCATCTTTCTCCCCTCTGAGGGGCTCTCAACCTCTTTGAAACTTCTGTTCTCTTTTCGATTCTCCTGAAAATGTCACTTTTAATCTGTTGGCCTTCATGAACTGGTGGCATGGGTTGCTACACACTATTTGCCTTGGCTATGTCCCCCTAAGAAAGTTTAGATGCCACCAAAACCTGAACTGAGAGGGCACTCTGAAAATGCATCCTCGTTGCTAGTAAACGGAAAGGAAGTCTCAAAGATAACGTGCTTTCATTATCACAAACCAGAAGTGGCCTGAAGATACAATTAGCCCTGGTATTCAGCTGCTGCCGGCCGAGCAGTTCAAAGTCATTTCAGTGATGTTGAAATGGACAGGAGGAAATTCTACTGGGTTGTATGGTTTGTTTTCTTCTCTACATTTTCTGGATTTCATAAAATTTCCCTATCAGTGTTTTGCTTGGTTAAAAAATGAACATTTATGCATTTAACAATTGTCAAATCAGAAATGAACATTTACGCCATTGCAAAACACATAGAATGTTTAAATATTTCACAGTGATAAAGCCAACGGCTTCACCCGTAAGTTATCGCATACATGAGTGCAAACATCAGGAACAGGGTGAGAAGCCGCGTCACTTAGACTTGGACATGGGGCTGCCCATGACGCTTGCCTGGAACATACGCCAGGCCGAACCACCTCTGCTTCACTCCTTTCTCAACTTTGGTGACGTCAAAGGAGCAAAGGTCACAGAGACTCCAAGATCCCACAGAGAGCTCCCACCCCGCACCAGAACCACCTGTGTCATCAGGGTCCAGTCAGCCGACAGAAATCTTGCCAATGATTTGAACAGAGAGAATTTTTCACAACAGTTCTATTGAGGTATAATTGATGTACAGTAAACTGTACATTTAAAATGTATAATTTCAGTTTTGACATATGTATATACCTGCGACACCATCACCACCAAGGAGACAGTGAACTTAACCGTCACCTCCAAAAGTTTTCTTGTGCCACTTTGTCATCCCTCCCTCCCTGTTCCCACCTGCCTCTTGGGGAACCACTGCTCTTTTCTCTGTCACTATGGATTAGTGCATTTTCTAGATTTTTGTAGAAATGGAATCATATAGTATGTACTTTTTTTTGGTCTGGCTTCTTTCACACAGCGTCATTATTTTAAAATCCATGCATGTTCTGGCAGGTGTCACTAGTTCATTCCATTTTACTGCTGAGTGGCATCCCAATCTATGACTACTCCACAATTCATCCATCCACTCGCCTGATGATAGACATTTGCACTGACTTCAGTTTGGGTTATTACATGTAAAGCTGCTGGGAACATTTATGTGCAAGGCTTTGTATGGACACGCACCTTCATTTCCCTTGGGTAGGTATTTATGAGTGGAATGGCTGGATTGTATGGTGGGTGTAATTCCACTTTTTAAGGAACTGCCAAATTGTTTTCCGTTTTCAATTCCTACCAGGAATGTTTGAGCATTCCACTTCATCCACATTCTCACCAACACTTGGAATACTAAGTTTTTTAATTTTAGCCTTTCAGATTAGTGTGTAGTGCTATTGCATTGTGGTTTTGATTTGCATTTTCCTAAGGAGTAATGATGTGGCCTGGGAAACCTACTCTCAAAAGGGCGGTAGGGGACTGGGTTGCTCAGCTATTTAAGGTGTGAGCAACAGGAAGCTGGTGACCCGAGGCACGCAGTGGCACCACGGGCATTCAAAGTATCCCTGGCCATAGTGTAGGAAAGTGGGTGAGAGCAGAGCAAGGTGATGGAGACCAAATGGCTATGAACCAGGCACCATGGCAACAAGGGTGACTATGAAGACTGTGGGGGTCACCGGCTGCTTCTCATGGCCCTTGAGCGTGGTCACAGGGAAAAGGACAAGCTGAAGGTGCAATGCAGAACCCAAGAGGAAAATCAGAAGCCCTGTTGGAACTCCCTCATCCTTGGAGGGTGCAGCAGAGAAATAGCTGAGGCCAAGTCCAGGCCTGGCCGTAAGGTTTGCAGAGTGGCATTGCCAATTAAGCGCTGAACCCTGGCTGATCTCTCATGCTGAGGACGCTGATGGGAAAGGAGTGGGCCCCTGAAATATGGGTCGACACAGAGGAGGCTGAGAACTTTGAACCTCTAAATCCCTTCATTGCAGCCCCACCTCCAGCATCCTCCTGCAGAAACACCTTTCGACGGGGGCATCTGAGGCAGCTGCCTGTCCTCTCAGGCCTCACCCCCATTGCTCGTCACAGCCTCCAGGCCACAGGAGGAGTTTGATCCACCCCAGCAAATCCCAGATGGGAAAGTGCCAGGCCCGCTGTGGGAGGGCACAGCAGGAGGCTGGGAAGAATCCCAGTAGTGGACTCCAAGGTGTCAGAAGGAAGAGGATGGATTATGAGCTTGCTGGAGCCCATCATATCAAAGTGGGATTCAGGGCTTACTGTGGAGTGGTGGTTGTATCTGCAGGGTGGCCGGGGGAAGCACCCCAAGGGCTGGCCTGAATGGACTGCACAGGTGGGTTCCCTGAAGCTCAGACAGTTTGGCCTCTTGGGGCGCAACCAGGTGGAGAGTGGATATGGAGGGGCTGACAGACACCATCCCTACTGTCCTCAGTCAGCCTGTCTCCCGACGGCCACCACCAGTGCCATTCGAGAATGCAGGTGCCCTCACCAGCACCTGCTTTGTGCTTTGATGAGGGAATGTCCTCTGTTCCATCTCTGGAGAGCATGTTGGGCGGAGGTGGCTGGGCAAGTTACCAGTGGCCCATCCATGCAACATGTGTCTCCTGAGCCTTTGGATTGTATCTCCCATAATAAGTGAGGGAAATTCCTACAGTTCAGCTGACTGCAGGCCACTGCATTAGCTTCCAGTGGCTGTGGTAACAAATGACCACAAACTGGATGCCTCATAACAACAGAAATTTATTCTTTCACAGTTCTAGACGCTAGAAGTCCACAGTTAAGGTGTGGGCAGGGCCATGCTCCCTCCGAACCCTCCAGGGGAGGAGCCTTCCTTGCCTTTCTCAGCTTCCGGCGGCCCCCGGCATTCCTTGGCTTGTGGCTGCACCACTCCCATCTTTGCCTGTGGCTTCCCACGGCCACCTCCTGTCAGTCCCTGTGTCTCTTCTCCTCTTATGATACCGATTGTTATGAATTCAATGTGTCCCCCCAAAATTCATGTTGAAGCCTTAACCTTGAGGTAACTTCGAATGTGACTGTATTTGGTAATAGGGTCTTTGAAGAGGTAATTAAGTTAAAAAAGGCCACTAGGTGGGCCCTAATCCAATCTGACTGGAGCCCTTCTGAGAGATTAGGACACACAGGGACCGGAAGGATGGGTGTGCAGAGGGAAGACCATGTAACTCGAGGCAAGAGGGTGTCAAATCTGCAAACCAGAGAGAGGCTATGAGGAAACCAGCCCTGTCCGCACCTTCTCTAACTTCCAGCCTTCAGAACTGTGATCGAGTAAGTCTCTGCTGTTGAAGCCACCCAGTCTTGTGGTTTTTTGTTACTGCAGCCCTAGCAGACGAATACACTAATCACATTGGATTAGGGCCCCCCTAATTCAGTATATACCTCATTTAACTTGATTACATCTGCTAAGGCTATATTTCCAAGTAAGGTCATATTCACAGGTCCTGGGGTTAGGACTTCAACATACCTTTTTGGGGGACACAGCTGTACCTGTAACAGTCACCTTGAGTCCATGCATCAGTTAATGAGCTTAGCAGATACTGACGCCATCCCCAGGGACTCGGGCTTCCAGCTGGGCTCAGCCAATGGAAGGCATTGGCAGGACATCAGTGGGTGGGAGGAGACTGAGGTCAGAGTATTATTTCCATCCTTCTCGCGGGTCACTGGGAGTCAGCTGTCTCTATGGAAGGCTTGTCTACCAGGTGGCCCTCTCCATACAGGTCCTCTCTTCGGGTTCT
>RJWJ010010280.1:0-47398 GCA_004363605.1 Indri indri
TGAATCAAAGGAAGGTCCAGATTAGAAGACATAAATCTACACGAAGGAGATCAGAGGGAAGGACTTGAGAGAAAATCATTCTTTCTTTACACTAAGAGAAGGAAAATCACCGGAGGCTAAACCAAACCGAGAGCACCCCCCGGACCCACCGCTAGGGCTGACACGTTGGTTCCGACAAATCTCCAATTTCTCACATTTGGAAGAAAAGCCTCCTTGGCGATGACAGAATTCTCAACACCAGCCTGCTGTTTGGAACTAGACGGAACGAGGGAGAGCGTGAGAGGGATCCATGCAGATGTGGTGCACAGCTAGGATAAAGGAAACCTCGCCCCGCTCAGGGAGAGAAATGCGGCGATCCACGGAGGGTGGGATTCCCGCAGGTGTGCTCCGGTTCTCAGCCAGCAGCCCAGCTCCTAAAGGGCAAGGCTGCCTGCCGCAGCAGTCCTGCTCGTGGGAAAAGTGCCCACAGCTCAGGATGCCTGTAGTATTTTTAAGACTACCCATGTGAGAAGCAGGGAATGAGAATGAGAATTATTTTTTCTCCCTGACACAATTTTTTCATCCCTAGCCTCTTTGACACAGCTGCTCTTCTTCAAGACTCTGAAACTGAGCACTCTTGTTTACTTCATGAGCTCCCTGAGGTTTGATTGTTGATGTCTGTGCAAGTCAGCGATTAGCATTCTGACTTCAATCCTTCTTCAGAGCCGGCCAAAGGAGCCCAAGAAGTTGGCCACAACCACCCGCTGGGAACAATGGACCCTTTCTACAAAATACAGGTTTGTCTTCCTTTTCAAAAACACAGGAGCTGGTCCTCTGGCAGAGAGGTCTACCTGACTGTATGAACTGTTCACTGCGAGGCAGAGGGCTCCCCGACAAGAAAAACCAACCTGCACGTCATGTGTCCAACAGAGTCAAGATTTTACACTCAATTCCATTTATAGAGAACTTGAAAGGTAAACTATATGCAAATACAGCCATGAAAACAATCATCCTAGAAGTTCCCGGCTTGTCAGTCTGGGCTGAGCGAAGCAAGCTGGAGGCTCTCCCACCCTCTCCACCTGTCTCCTACCTGTCCTGCTCACAAAAGACAGTCCCAACCAGGCATGGTGGCTCATGCCTATAATCCTAGCACTGGGAGGCTGAGGCAGGAGGATCACTTGGGCTCACGAGTTCAAGACCAGCCTGAGCAACAGCGAGACCCCATCTCCATCAAAAATAGAAAACATTAGCAGGCATCATGGCACACGTCTGTAGTCCCAGCTCCTCTGGAGGCTGAGGCAGGAGGATTGCTTGAGCCCAGGAGTTCGAGCTTACAGTGAGCTATGATGACACCACTGCACTCTAGCCAAAAAAAAAAAAAAAGACAGTCCATTTGCCCCACTGTCTCTGGCACCTAACCTTGAGGTCATTAGAAAACTCGGTAACCTGGCAGGTAGGGAGGCCTGCCCACCACAGATGCTCAGAGCACACGGACTCACTATTTTACAGAGGAGAAACAAATAGCGGCCTCTAAAAACTAAAGCTGAAAACATGAGGCTCTCTTTTTTACTTTTATTCAGGACTGGTTGACGAGAGGCAGTCTTGCAATGGGTGGAGTCGGGCTTTCCCAGCGAAGAGACACGGAGCTTAGCGCCTGCTCTGCCCTTCGCTAAACCGGGCAACTTAACCTCTCTGTGCGTCAGTGTCTCCGCGCACACAAGGACAAGGAGAATGTCACCTGCTCTTCTCACACGGTTATCATCAGGATGGAATGAGATAGCAAAGGCAAATATTTTTAAGGCTGCACTGCAAATGAAAGGCATTGTTATTTTCATTCCTTTCACCAGCGTGGAAGCTGGGCCTGAGGACATCAAGAACTCAGACACACAAGCAGAAGGAGCGCTGGCTTCCTAGCATCCCTGCCCCAAAGAGGTCTCGGCAGGGGAAACAAACCAAAGTGAACCCCGCAAGCCCTCCAAAGGCTTGAAAACCACCACAGTTCAAGGGTGGCTCCAAGAGACAGGACTCCCGCCGTTACAGTAAGTCTCTCGAAAGTGTTCTGGAAAAGCCTGTGAGTTCAAAGCTCCTGCTTTCATTTTTCTGTGCTTCCATGGATATTAAAGGCACTTCAACGCAGACAGCTGGGCTGACTCCTGGCCTGCTTTCTCACAGGGGCGGGCGCACAGAGGTGGTCAGAGAGTCGGGGTGCGCAGACAGGGGGTCAGAGTTGTCCCAACTGCCTCCTGGAATGTTCTCATGGTGCGGACCAAGTCAAACACTTGAAAAAATGAACTTTTTAATCTCTTTTTGTCTTCTTCTAGTGTCTTGTTTTACCCTTTTGTTAATATGTTAATGTTTGAAAGTTAAGTGTCCTAAGGTCTGGGACTTCATATCCTTAAGTCAGACTACAGCAGGCTAGATGGACGAAATCGAGACTTTTTTTGGCTACTCAGGCAAAGAAGAGTTGAACAGTCCAAAGCACAGAGGCAGTTTGCCGCAAAATTGCTCCATTATCCCAGTGCAGATAATCTAATCTAAAGCAGCTCAAAAAACATCTGAAGGCCAAGGCACAGAATACAAATAAAGGAGTCAGATGCTTGAAATACACACGCACACACACCCCCCTCCCGAGATGACTTACAAATCAGGAAACCTTCGTTTTTAGAGAGCCTTTGGCTGTTGTAGAAAAAATTAACAAACTTCATCCAGTGGCAAAGCATGAACTGTTTCCCAGGGCTGGCATGTCTGGGCACTACCCTGTTTTGTCTCCCGATTTTTATATGACATTGTGTGTCTCCCTTTCTTAGCACATTGTTATCTAACGTAACAGCAACAGAGAGGAAAGGCCTTGTTCACCTCAGTCCTCGTGGTGTATGTTAGATCTCTAGCTCACGCAGCCCACATAACTGCCATTTTGTGTCCTTTGACCTACATCTCCCCGTTTCTCTCCCCTCCCCACCCCCACCACTGTGTCATTCTCCACCTCTGTGCATTTGAGCTTTTTTTTAAGAAAAAAAAAATTCCACATGTAAGTGAGATCATACACTATTTTTCTTTCTGTGTCTGGCTTACTTCACTATTACAAAGCCCCCCAGGTCTGTTCATGCTGTGGCAAATGGCAGGATCTTTTTTAAGGCTTAATAAAATTGCATTAGGGATTTTTGTTAGATAACTAGATTTTAGTTGCTGTTGGCACAAAAAAAAAGTAACTGTGAGATGACAGATAGGTTAACTTACTTCATTATATTATTAGTAACCATTCTACTATCTGCGTGTATCCCATATCATGTTGTAAACCTCAAATATACATAATAAAATTTATTTTTTAACAAAAAGGCTTTGTGAACTCACTCCCCTTCCCCTTGTTCCACTAGCACTCTTCTTCTCTTGAGCCACCTTCATTCATTCATTCAACCAGTTAATTTCTTGACTACCTACTGTATGCCAACACTGGGCATGATGGCAGAAATACAGAAAAGAACTGAAAAACATAGTCCCTGTTTTCATAGTGCTTACCTTGTATCCATGAGACAGACAAAGTAATGAGTTAATGGACAAAATATACAGTGTCTCAAAAGTCGCCATACATAGTCGAAATGGGAAATTGTAACTTAACGTACCTTTATTTACAAAATATTCATTACGAAATTTTTCCTTTGTGTGGAGACTTTTGCGACACCCTGTATTTGCAAGCTATAATAACTTCTATGAAAGAAACTAGTAAGACTAAGATAAAAACTGCAGAGCGATGACCTGAAAATAGTTTTCGATCACAAGATCAACTTTTCTTCCTTCCTTCCTGCCTTTCCTTCTATTTTCAAAATCTTAGAAATATACACTTATTTTAGGTGTTGACTCTTACACTCACAGGGCAGTCAATTACCTATCTCTTCCTAAAGTTGTCCTCAAATCTTAAAACTGAAAGGAATGGCTTCATGAAAGTCATGCAGTCCAGACTCCCACCCAGGAAGCTCCCCAGGTCAGTTCTGTCAACCTCCAAGGAGGAAACGCCTCGTCATTCAATGTGTAGGTAGTTATAAGGCGCCCTGGTTGGCTCTACTGATCCTTCAAAATATCTCCCAAAACTTAACATGCATTTCCTTTCACTTAGTGCTCTCGGGAAATAAAGAAAGAAACTGAGCAGTCGACTGCATGATAAAAGCCCAGCCACTACATTAAAGTCTCACAGGGGCAGAGTGTGTGCTTTAAACTTCTTGGTATCATTTCCAGTGGCTTGTCCAAAAATATTCTTTTGATTTTTTTCACACTGAAGATGATAAAGTCAAGTCCACTTTAATCTCTAACCTTTTCTTTTAGAACTCATGTTCCAAATCTTAAATTATTTTTATCACACTTTTCTTGATCTTCTATATTTATACACATTCTTTTAAAGTAGTGACTAAAACAGGGGAAAAAATACTCTAATAAGAAACTGACTAATGCAAAGGTTAGCAAAAGGTTATTTTCTTTGAAACATATTATTTTTAGTATATTTCAGCACTTTTTCCTTATTCAGCTTTTGGTCAAATAATGACTCCTGGGCATTTTCTTTTGATACTTGAATCAGGAAGTATTTTTCACGTTCTCTATGTGTATGTTTGGGGACCTCCTTAAATATCAGTTTTTAAGGTTACCTACTGAACACTTCATTTTTTCGCATTTTCCAGAGTAATTTCTGACATTCTACAGCTTAGAATATAAACTGCATATGGGCAGGGACTATGTCTTTTCCTGGGAAACTTACTTCAAAGCCCTTCCTGAAGAGCCAAGTTCTTTATGGGCCATGCGGTAGGCTCCATTGGCTGTGCCAATGACTTTTGATGTCTACCCAGCTTTGTTCTTCAAAGTTTCAGTTTATACACTTGTATGAAAATTTTGTTTGAGTTCATCTGTTACTGAAAGATCACACGGAGGGGGGACACTTCTACTACAACTGGGCTGATCTGTTCTAATTACAGTTACAGTCCAGCTATTCTACGTTAGAAAGAATCGTAGTAACTATCCCTCTCTGCCTATTAGACAGGCTTCTCTTAGTACGCAGAAGACTGAGAAACTATCCTAACAAGTGCATGATGGAGTGAAAATCCTGAAGGTAAGAAACTGTCCAGGTGTCTTGTACCAATCAACTCATTCTTGCCGCTAAGGATACAACTAGGAAAGATCTAACAGAAATGTTCCAAAAACAGAACTCTAAACTAGAATGGAAATTATAGGAATTTCAGAACATAAAAAGGCAGGATGTCCAGGTAGGGGCAATCCAGTGAGCTGTGCTGTCAACAGACCCGATGCAACTGGCCAGGAGCAAATTGTCTGTGACTGCCTTGCTTCAAGCCCTCATCATCTGCCTGAAATGCTGCCACCACACTACCTCCCCACTGCCCCCACACGCTGGCTGCTAGTCCCCATCTCTCCCATTCCAATCTACCGCCCACCCATCCACCCACAGATATAACTGCGCCAAGCCTCCGAGTTCCCTGTGCCCCCCGCTCCTAAGCATGGCGTTCATGCACCCTCTAGCCTCATTCCCCGCACTCTCGGTGCATTCGACGTACGTCGGGCTCTCCCTGCCAGCCTTCCAGTATGCCACATGTTTTCACTTGCCTTGGCTCAAGCCATTCATGGAATGCCATCCCTTTTTTCTCTGCCTTGAACACCTTCAAAGTGTGTTTGAAATATGACCTCTTCTTTGAACCTTTCTGGTCCTCCTTCAGCCCTTAGCACGTGGTACTGCAGTTAGCTGACTTTACAGTTGTCTATCCCACAAGACTGTGTACTCCCTGGTCATAGGCAGAGTCCCTGACATACAGTAAGTGCTCATTTGTTACACTCACATTAATTGCCTAGTTTTGCTACTCAGCTCTCCCAAAGAATACCACTCCAGAAGACAGGGAACGTCTTTGGAAGTTTCATTACAGGAAAAGGCCAAGGACAGGAAGGAAATTTACCTCTGGCTACAGAGACTAAAAACACTTAAACTCTTGAGTCTTGAAAGACAGCAGCTGACTTAAAAAGGAATGAAATTCTGATACATGCTGCAACATGGATAAGCCTTTTAACATTACGCTAAATGAGCCAGTCACGAAAGGTCAAATATTGTATGATTCCACTCACATAAGATACCTAGAAGTCAAAACTCATAGAGGCAGAAAGTAGAACAGTGGTTGCCATGGGCTGGGACCAGGGAAGAAAAGCACATTAATGAGCACAGAGTTTCATTTGGGTAAGATGTGAAAGTTCCGGAGACGGAGAGTAGTGATGGTTGCCCAACAATGTGAACGTACCTAATGCCACTGAATTGTACACTTAAAAAATGGTTAAAATAGAAAATTTTATGTTATATATAATTTACCACAAATTTTTAAGTGCAAAAGAAAAGAGAAACACAACGGCTGACAGCCAAAAAGTTTTTTTTGTTTTTTGTTTTTTTTTTAAACGAACAAAAAACCCCCATGGGAACATAAGGGACAGTGATACAGTGGATTTGAATTTGTTCGCCAACTCTCGGATTACTGGAATGAGGGGACTCTCCTCGAGGCCTAAAATGGAAGTTTCAGAACTAATGACTGGAGGCCGTGTCTACCACAGTAGGAATGAATATACGAAATACAGTTGACTCTTGAACAACATGGGTCTGAACGCCATGGGTCCACTTACACATGACTTTTTTTTTTAGTAAAAGTTATATCCGGTGTGCCCATCTCTGCTGCCCTCCACCTCCGCCAGCTCTCCTGTCTCCGCCACCCCTGAGACAGCAAGACCAACCCTTCCTCTTCCTCCTCAGCCTATTCAATGTGAAGACCATGAGGATGAAGACCTTGATGATGATCCACTTCTACTGAATGAATAGCAGATATATTTTCTCTTCCTGACGATTTTCTTAGTAACATTTCTTTTCTCCAGCTAACTTCATTGTAAGAACACAGTATGTAAAACATACATAAAATATGTGTTAATGGACGGTTTATCAGTAATGCATCCAGTCAACAGTAGGTTATTAGTTAAGTAAGTTTTGGGGAAATCAAAAGTTATACATGGATTTTTACTGACGCCCCTAACTCCTGTGTTGGTCTAGGTTTAACTATATATTCAAATACCTTTCATTCAATTCAATCAGTATATACGGTGCACCTCCAGTGTTCCAGGCCTTGTGCTAGGCACTGAAAGGGGATCAAAGTTGATGAAAAATGGGGTATCCTAGGGAGAATGACACACATACACAAGTAACTATAGCACTGGGCAAACCTGGACTCAGGTTTATAGAACTTTAATATAAAGCAATACGAATGCAGGACAGGAGAAAGGACAACAGAAAGTTCTCCGAGACTGAAGGGGGAACGTGAGTAGGCCAGGCCAGAAAGGGGAGCTCAGAGACCTTCCAGAGAGTGAGTCAGCACCCCTCTCCTGCTCCCTGTGGCTTTTGTCCCCGCCATGGCTGAGCTGATCCAGAAGAAGCTGCGGGGAGAAGTGGAGAAATGTCAACGCTACAGAAGGACTTGAGTAAATCTACGTCAGGAAGGCAGAAGCTTGAGGCGCAACTAACAGAAAATAATATCGTGAAGTAGGAACTGGCCCTGCTGGATGGGTCCAACGTGGTCTTTAAACGTCTGGGTCCTGTGCTGGTCAAACAGGAGCCGGGGGAGGCTCGGGCCACAGTGCGGAAGAGGCTGGACCAAGATGCAGCTGAAATGAAGCGATGCGAATCCCAGCTCCGGGACACGGAGCGGCAGTCAGAGCAACAGAGGGAAACCCTTGCTCAGCGGAGCAGTTCAGCGGCCCCGGCAGCAAAGGCAGGGGCTCCTGGGAAGGCCTGACCCCACGGTGAGGGGCAGAGGAGGAAATGAGGCAGCTCTAGGATCTATACTGTTGCTAATAAAATGTAAAAATACCTGGCTTTGTTTTCTGATAAAAGAAAAAAAAAAAAGGTTCTCCAACATCAGTTCAGGGGAGGCAAATGCATAGACATTTGATGAAGGAAGCTGAATGCATGCAAATGAACAGGGGTACGCAGCATGCTTGAAGCGGAAGGACTCCGCCATTCTACGTAACGTGGGGCGTGGCCGCGACAGTTTCGTACGTTTGCCTGGATCTGAGCCAATGTGGCACTTTTCTATCCTCCTCACCTCCATCCTGCAGCTGCTCCATTTCACTACTCGTGAAAAAGCTTGATAATCAGCAAACCTCCTCCGTGTTTTATATCTTCACTGTATTTATAGATTTTAAAGTATCCTGCAGCATAGCTCTCTGAGTTTCCGCAAATAGAAACACGCACGCACACACACCTGGATTTTTTTCACTCTAAAATTTCAGTTTCTAATACTCAAATTAAATCTTTTACATCTCTCAACGAGACCCATCTACATATGGTTTTATAGGTTGGAAAAATAGACCGATACTGCCTTTTCTAGATTATTCATGTCTTGTGGAATAATAAAATGGATAATGCTTCATTAAAATGAACATTTTAAATGAATTAAAAATGAACAAGCTGTATGCTACCAACTTTGACGAGTCTGCATGTTTGATTTTTTTTTTTTTTTGGATGCGTATGCAGCAAAAGTGTTATTAACACATGCAAATCCCACTAAATCCTGATTTCCTTCCATTTGTCCTAGGTGTCTTCAGAAAAATGAGGAAGCGTGGCTCAAGTAGAAAAGAAAGAATGTTGTCCCTCCATTTTATTAGTGTACTTTTAAAGGAGCAACCTGTTACAATTATCCCTTTCCAATACTGCAGCAACCTAAGTATCTAACAGAGGAGAGGAAGAATCCCAAACACAGCGGTATCATGCTCTAATGTAGAGGTCTTCAGAGTGCAATGGTAGTCGCTTCTGGAATCTGCCTGCCTGTATTCAAATACGGGCTGTGCACTTTCTGTCTATGAATCTTAGCCAGGTTATATAACCTCTCTAATCTTCAATTTCCCCACCTGTTAAATGCTTTAGTGATAGTAATACTTAACTCAGAGGGTTGTGCTGGGAATTAAACAAGAATGCACTGATGCAAAGCTCTTAGCACCGTGCCTGGCATATAGTAAGTGTTCGTTTTTGTTATTAATCAATTTATATTCTTATTCCAATGCAACCTCTAGCTGCTTTGCAACCTTAGAGATTTCATTTAGCTTTTTTGGATCTTGGTTCTCCCTACTTCTGTCTTACCATACAGGGATATAGGGATAAGAGGGGAAAAGCTGAGGTCAGGTCCATAAAGATACTTGGTATTATGGGAAAACATTAAACTCCTTTGCTAATTTTGAAAGACCAAGCTACCTTGTGGGATGCCATGTCAGGAGGCCCACATAGTGAGAAACTAAGGGCAACCTCTGGCCACGGCTAATAAGAAACCAAAATCCTCTGTCCCACAACCACAAGGTACTAAATTCTACCAACGAAAATGGGTTTTTCCTCAGTAAAGCTTCGGATGAGACCACAGCCCTGCTAACGTATTAATCACAGCCTTGTGAGATCCTAAGCAGATGACCCAGACAAGCTACGTCCAGATTCCTCTCCCACAGAAACTAAGATGATAAACGTATGTTGTGTTAAACCACTAAATTAGCGGTAATTTGTTATGAAGCAATACAAAACTAACACTAATGTAGATGTTGAGAATGCAGGCAGACACATATGGTACAAAATACACACATACGCGCATGCGCACACACACACATATTTCCACTTCATACCATTGCTATAATGATTTAGCCTCATCAGAACACTGCATCGGGGAAGGACAGGAAACCAAGGACAGATATGTAGGAATCAATGGTAAAAATACTCTCTATAGTAATGGGGTATGGAAAAAAATTATAGTTTTCTATGGCATTTCATCAAACAAGTAACAACCAGAGGTTTTGTTTTTAATTTTTGTTTTCAATTTCTTTTCAAATTAGGCAAGCCAGCCTTTTCTGGATGCCAAATTGGGCAAGAGATTTCGTCAAGGTCCAAATCCTCTTGCCAAATTGCATTACCTTATGGGCATGATTGGAAATCTCTTGGGGATTAGTTATGGGAAAGGTTCACAAAACAGACGCCCAGACTGGACAGCCAACATGCAACTTAGTTCATGTGAAATATGCTCATCCAAACCAGGAAGTCAGAAATTGTCAACATGTGGATTCTGAATTCATTTCTATTTAATCATTATCCTATAATTTTCCACCTCCTCTCACAAACCGATACTATATGCCATTAATATTTAGCCACTGGCCCAAGGCTCTTACAGTAACATCCCCTTCCACTTTATCGGTATCTCCACTTAAAAAAATCTAGACCCTTAAACTCTTCTTCAGTCTGGAGCCTTCTCAACACTTTCACAGAATCGGGAAATTTAAAAAGTAAGACAGTTCCTTGGAAGTGATCTGGTCTATTCTCTGATTTTACCAGAGACATTATAAGGCCCATAAAAGTCAAACGACTGGCACAAATTTAAAAGTGAAATCCTTTTACAACTTTTAAACTGTTTCTTAAGCATGGAGATGTTTCTTCCTTAACCTTCCCTTTCATCTTCTCCTGCATCTGTCTGCTCAGATGTCTGCAGCCTCTGCTAAGTACCTCCTTTGCCAGGGAAGCGTTTCTGTGAAGTATCAGCTACGAATGGAAGAGCTCTCAAGTGGCTCTTGTGTATCTTACAGGCTGGGGTGACATTCATGACCCACCAAGTTCTGCCATTGCTGTCAATCCCCAAGAAATGTCAGCCATGTCATGGCAACAAAAATGAATCATTGGCCCTACTGCCTGAGCGATGAGCTAAGGCACACCATGATCATACTATTCTGTGTGGGTTCACCAATTACAGCTTAGGGAAAAAGACAGTAAGGAGACCTATTCCTTTAAATGTAACAAATATTTAGAGATATTGCCTACGATTTTTCTATAACTTATTTATCTATCTGCTCAACAAACACTGAATATCCATCACGTGTCTGCCAAATTGCTACCAGAAATAAAAAGATGACATAAGAAACAGTCTTTGTCCTCGAGGAGTTTGCAGTCTAGAAGTCAAATATTTAATAATTATAATAATAGGGAACCTTTACTGAGCATTTACTCAGTGCCAGGCTGGCCATAAATGCTTTCTTTAGATGGGTTAACTCCCTTAGTTTTCCTTGCAACTCGATGAAGCAGGCACTATTTTTATCCCTATTTTACTCATAAGAAAACCAAAGTACAGAAAGGTTAAGTTACTTGCCCAAAGTTCATGCATTCAGTGTTTCAACAAATATTTGCTCACTGTGTCCTAGGCACAGCTCTAGGTACCGGGCATACAGCAGTGAACAAGAGACAAAAATCACTGTCCCCATGGAGTGCACAAACTAGTGGAAAGAGACAAACATGAATCAAAAAATAACCAAGATCGATGTCAGAGAGTGACAAGTGCTATACAGAAAGAAAAAAAAAAAAAAACAAACTTAAGCCTTTGAGTTACTCATCACTGAGGTTTCTCCCGGGTGATGTGCACTGCACATGTTAATAACTTTCCTTTTTCTCTTGTTAATCTGTCTTTTGGCAGTCTAATTTAGAGGAAAAAAAGACTTTTTTTTCTTCCTCTATACCTATCGCCACCCCTCCCCAGGCCTTAGAGTTCCTCATGTCTAAAATGAAGAAGTCGGACTATAAGAACCACAAGGGTTTTTCTAATTCTAACGTTCCATGAGCCAACGATTAGGAAGAACAAAGATGTCACTGGCGATGTGGAAAAGCCAGCTGGCCACGCTAAGGGCTGCTGACCACGTGAGACTTCAGAGCTCCCTGAGCACCCAGCTAGGTCAGAGGACAAGGGGAGTGGCGAGGGTTCCTCGTAATCCTTCAGGACACCCCTGGGTCTCCAGCGCTGGAGCAAAAGTGATGGGGAGGACGTGTCAAAAGAACACAAACACCCTCTACCTGGCTACCAAACGAGGACAGCGTGAAAGTGAGAGCTGGAAACTCCTACAAATCTGACTCCACATGTTACAGAGCCTACTGGACGAAACTTTGAGTTGGGAAAAGACAGCCGTGCCAGGTCTTGAGTCACATTAACGAAACTAGTTCTCGCTGCAGCTTGCATCATTAGTGTCTGCTCCATTTCACCAACAACCCCCCTTGAAGTGCAAAACTGGGCAGGACTGTAACACAACTTACTGCGACTGGAATACCCAGGACCCAGTGAAAGTAGAGAAAACCTAGGGCAAACTCCGGTGCCTGGTAGGAGAATTCTAATGTCTGATGGAAGAATTCCAATTGCTTAAAAGCAATGGCCTTTGCTGCCGTTCCCTTCCTTTCCCCCTTATTCTTTTTTCCAACTCCCTCCGCACTGTTTTATCCCTGTCTGTATTCCCACTTTATCAGCTCATTCTCAAGATGCTAATTAAAGAAGCTGGAGAAATCTCTATTTCGACTCATCAGAATCTGTTCATATCACAAAAGTTTTCTAAGGAGTCCTGTGAATTTAAACTAGATTTGATAACATCATTAAAGGGAAGGACAATGTACCTTCAGTCCACACCAGATCAGTCTGGCATGCGTGAAAATGCTAGAAAACTAAATGTTTCACATGAACCTGTCTTCAGCACCCTTTGACAGATTTCATCAAAATTCTGTAATCAGAAGGTATAGATGGTACATGTTAAGTGACATGCACCATCTTTATATGACCAAGTCCACATTTTCTGTTGACACATGTCAATCTAAGAGGGAAAAAGCACAGTGATAAACTGATACATGATAAATGCTGAATGAAATCCCGCTCTAGCTCCTCAAGGAGAACAAAAATAGCACTTGCACAGGAAAGGAAAAGAACATCTTACTCTATGCACCAGCGGGAATATGTCTTCTAAAGAGAGAGACGGGCAAACACACGCAAAAGTACCTATGGATAAATGATTACGACTCCGCAGAGCTAAGTATCTGAGAGAGAAGGCTGCAACAAACACCGTGGAGAAAGAGTTTTCACTGGGAGAGTTTTACAGGGGAGGGTACTTTTTAAAATATTGTTTTGAAAATGAGAGAGCAGCACGTTTAGGCAGAGAGGTGCCCATTCTGTCTGTATGTGATCATCCTTCCACTACTCTCTGCACTGAATGACACGAAATATCTATTGAGCCCGACAGAGGACTGTCCACTGGGTTCCGAGATGGCCACCTCACTGACTCTTCCAAAGAAACGAACTTTTTATAAAAGCAACATGAGTCCCAAATTCAAATTACTTCCACAAAAAGCTATTGTATAATAAAATATTTTACATACATCACACCTTATATAACCCTCATAATAACCCAATGTGAGCGCTAAGTATTAGTGGCCCAGTTTTCAACCAAGGACACTGAGCCTCAGAGGTTAACTGATATGCCAAAAGTCACAGAGCTAAGCAGCAGCAGAGGCAGAGTCCAAACCCAGGTCTATCAAATGTTAGTCTGTGTCCTTAACCACTGCGCTAGGTAGGCACAAGAACACAACGAAGTTAGATCTCTAACAAAACAGACCTAAAATAAAGACTTCCAAAAAGTCATCCAAATATAACACTCTGTTATGCCATGGCATAATATAGAGTGTTCCTCTACCACCACCTATTCCAATAAAAATTTTACTTGCTACAACTCCATCCTGTCTTCCCACGTGTGTGCATCTGTGTGTGTGGTGGCTGTCTAATCCCTCTAGTTAGAAGAATTGGTCGCAGAGGACCAGCTGTTTTCTGCAAGAGAACCTCCTGCTGTCCACCAGCCCTCTCTGGTACTTTCCTGAAATCATCACTCTCTCTGGCCACAGAGTCCCTGAAAACAGACGGGCAGAGAAGCATGTGGGTGGAGCAGCCTTCCCTGCAGCTTCCCCCGGTGCTCCGACACTAGAAGGCAAATGGATGGAAGCCGCTGGAGATGGAGGGAGGGGAGAGAAGGAGCCCCTAAAGACGCCAGAAGTGGGCAGCAGCATCGCTCCAGCACGTACGGTTGCTACCCCTGCCAAGGAGTTATCTTGGTCTAGTCCCTGGAGAGAAAACCACCACTCTGTGCCCAGAGGCTGTTCCTGCGTCTCCACCTGGGTGAACTCTACTGTCCAAGCGCACAGGCTGACAAGGACCAGAGGTGACTGGGATCTTCCCCCAACTCTGGGCCCACCGTCAGACCTGCCCTCTTAGCCAAATGTACATGGCACCAAGGGAAAGGGTGAGAGGATGCCACTAAGGAGCACAGACCCAGACTAGTTGTGAGATAGAGGTTGAGAGTAAATGAAAATGGTTATGGACTACCTAAAAACCCCAAAACTGAAGAGACTCACAAAAACACAAGCAAGCTGTTTGACTTGCCCCATGTGCCTTCATTTAACTGCACCTTGCATGCTCCAGTCAGAGCCAACCATCTGCCATGGCCTGAGTGTACCATGTTCTCCCAGGGCTCTAACTTCCTGAAATCATCGGCCATATCTGCCTCCCTAATCTATCTTGTGAACTCTTATCCATTCTCCAAATATCAGATCCAACATTGTCTCCCCCTCCCACCCCAGGAGTCTTCTCTCCCAGGGAGAGGTAAACACCCTTTCTCTATGACCTAAGCGTTACAGCACATACCATAATACATTCTGATCCTCAGCTTGTACACAGCCTCTCCCCACTGGACAGAAGTACTTTAAGAGCAAGAACCAGGCCCTATTAAGATGGTGCCTGCCCAGTTCATGGAAGATGCTAAATAAAACAATGCAGAGAAAATAACTGACCTGATTAGAGGAACAAAAGTGACTGGTCTTATGGGGAACATGGCTTTACTTTCAAAGAATTTAACATAAGATGAAGTCAACAGGCATTAACTACAGTGAAGCCGTGATGAGAGAAAGTGCCTACTGTGTGCCCAGAGAGTCGTTCCAAGCACTGGGTAGGGCTGGGAAGTTGGTGGGAGGAATAAAGTTAAAATAAGATGGTATCTCTCTGTTTTCAGTTTCTTATAACAGAATACCTGAAACTGGATAATTTATAAAGACATGAAATTTATTTCTTACAGTTTTGGAGACTGGGAAGTCCAAGAGGCCGCATGTGGTCGGGGCCTTCTTGCTGGTGGGGACTTTGCAGAGTCTCAAGGTGGCGCAGGGTGTCACGTGGCCAAGGGGCTGAGTGTGCTAACTCAGCTCTCTCTCTTCCTCTTCTTGTAAAGTCACCAGTCCCACTCCCATGATAACTCATTAATCCATGGAAGGATTAATCCACTCATCAGGGCACAGCCCTCATGACCAATCACCTCTTATAGGCCCCACCACTCAATACCGCCACACTGGGGACTAAATTTCAACATACATTTTGGAGGAGACAAATATTCAAACCATAGAAGTGTCTTGTCTCCTACAAAGTTCACGTGCTACTTCTTCACACCAAAGTGAAACATAAGGTACTGAGGATTTACCTTTACTGTGCTTCCCACAAACGGTCTCCCAGCGTACAATATACTGCTGGTTTTCAAAACATGGAGTCATATACACAAAGGGATCTCTCGCACATGGACAACAGATTACCTGTACACAAATATATTTATGGCAAACCTGTCTGCAATAGCCAAAATCCTAGCACCAACCTGAATGCCCATCAGTGGGAGAGTAAAGGAATAAACAGTATAATTACATACAACAGAACATTATACAGCAGACAGAGCAAATGAACTAATGACATGTAGCAATACAGATGAACATTAGCAGTAAAAACATGAAGTAAAAAAGCCCCAAAAGATTAGATAGTCGGATGCTCCTTTTATAAAGTAAGAAGACAGCTAAAATCAAGTGTATTTCTACAGAGATACACACTTTTCATGTGTATATATTTTATGCTCTTAATGTAGGACTACACAGAGCTGAAAGAAAGCATGTAGGAAAGAAAGGGAAGATGCACACAGGATTCAGGCAAGGTCACCCCGGGTAGAAGGAGGAAGAAGGATGAAGCGTGGGGAGGTCCGTGATCCGGTCAGATACAGGTTATTTTCAACGTCCTATCTTTTGTTTGGGGGATGAGTTTATTGTCACTGGTACAGACTGAGTGTTTGTGTCCCCCCAAAATTCACATGGCAAAACCCTAACCCTCAATGTGATAGTATCTGAAGGTGGAACCTTGGGAAGTAATTAAGTCATGAGGGTGGAGCCCTCAGGAAAGGGATTAGTGCCCTTATGAAAGAGCCCCCGAAGAGCTATGTCACCCTTCTGCCATGTGAGGACACAGCGAAAAGAGGGCCGCCGCCAGAACTCGAACATGCAGGCACCCTGACCTCAGACTTCCAGCCTCCAGAACTGAAAGAAATAAATCTCTGTCATTTATAATTCGCCCAGTTTATAGTATGCTGTTATAGAAGCCTGAACTAAGACAGTTGTCTAGTACGTCCTTCTAAATAAATACAAATGTGAAGAGAATGAGTCATGAAAGATTATGACAAATCCTATTCTTTGTATATGAAGTCCAATATCGAAAGAAAAACAAAAAATGAAATTACAGGACTATCATAACATGGTGCCTGAATTTACACAAAACGGACAGGTATTCTGTAAGGAAGTGGGGTGGGGGGACGGGGGGAGGACAGTTCACGCCACATCTGCCCACGTTGATTTCCGCCTGCCAGCCTGTGTCTAGATCACCAGCTGAAAGGCAGCAAGAAACATGCATCCCACATGCCTTCCCGGTGTGCAGAGCCATCTCTCTCTTCTCGGCATCTGCAGGGGAGGACTCCAGCTCTGGACACCGCCAGACACACTTCAGTTACCTCAGCGTCGCAAAGTGCTCACAGACGGGCATTAATCTCATCTTTGAATATTCTGACCCTTTTCAAATTGCATCATAAATTCATGCTTGTGACACTGAGTATGTGGCGCTTCTGGCAGGAACATCACCACGAGCCCGTATTTGCGCATGAAAATCCATCAGTTCTATCTTCTCCCAGAAGTTACACTAAGCAGATGAAGCTCTCCCGGGAGGGTTTGGACCGTATGCCCTGGAGAGAGTGTGCGGCAGATGTCAGAGAAAAAGACAAAGCTGGGGGAGGGAAGAGACTCCTGGCAGGAGAAAATGATTCCGAGAGAATCCGCCCGGGGGAAGGGTGGCCAGCCAGAAGGCGGTCACACATCCAACGTCCACAAAAGACTAAGCAAAGAACTCCCACTTCTGCAAACACCCTCAGACCTGAAACATCAGTTGATGTCAGCTCCCCCCGCCCCCCGCCGCTTTATTTTCTTTTATAAAAAGCTAGGTAGTCAAATGTTGCAACCAGAATGGCAAATTTGATCTGCTTACGGAAGCTTGCCTGTTAGCGCAACTGTGGACATTTTTAGGCCAGGATGACAGCAAACATCAAGTTTTCCTCCTGGAGAAGACTGGAGAAAAGTTAGCCATGGCTTAAAATAAAACAGTGAATGTACTGTGCTGTGTCTCTAAAGCTTCAAACCATGCCTGATGAGCAGAGATAGGCTTGGGCCCTACCCTGGTCCCTGTGTCAAGCAGACGCCTTCCTCTCCTCGCTCTGGCATCTGCAGGAATCCTCCACCAGCATAAACCTGTATCGTGGTACCCCCTCCCCCAGGCCTTCAGTCCACTTCCATGCTGCAAAATGCCCTCCTTCCACAATCCAAGCAAACACCCCACATTTTCCCTGCCTGGCTGACTCCTGGGCCTCCTTCCCAGCAAATAATCTTGGTGAGATCTTGCCAAAATATTTCTTAATCACATATTTTCTTTGTCTAAAAAGAGTCATAGATGCTGTAAGTAACCTTTGTTCCGAGTCATTCCACATTTCCAGGAGCCCCATGTCAGTTAATGTTAAGCTTGGTTTGCTTCTTTGAGCTACCACCACTTACACTTCATTTTGGAGCCTGTATTTAAATCCCAGATTAATCAGCACGGAGGAGAAGACTGCGGTTACTCCCCTAACTGCGCTCTCTAGAGACATGCGGCCTTGACCAAGTGATCACAAAGCATCCTTCTAATCAGCCCTGGGACCTGGAGCCAGGCCTCAGGCAGCAGCTAGGTCTACAGCTATCCTGGAAGGGTCTCCACATGCCACCCACTCTGCTCCTGAGTTTCCAGGATTGCTCTGAAATGTGGATTTTTTTGGCCCAAAACCTAGAAAAGCGTAAGGAAACCCCTGAGGGGGAGGGACTACACCTGACCTTACCTTCTGCCATCTAAGGCAGCTTATGCAGCAGGACCTTGGCCAACTATGAGTTGGCGGAAAGTCCAGTGGATCACCAGTGGGACAGGGTGCTCCTACAGCCTGAAGCGTGAGATTTTGTAGATATTCATCCCTCAAGGCCAAGGGAGAAAGGGCTAATGGAAAATCGAACCACTGGACAGCCACAAGACTGAAGCAGCCAGGATCAGAAAACCCAAATGCGATCCACAGTGGCTGCCCTGCAACACACCCAACCTTCCTCTGTGACATCCGTCCTCTCAGGGTGATCATGTTATTTTCTTGCTAAGTTCATTCACTGGTTCTCCAGCTGTTTTCTGGATCGTCCAAGTGCTTCAACCTGGACTGAGGGCCCTTTAATCACACCCCCAAGACCTTATTTTCCCTCCTTCCCTGCACACACCAGCCTCTTCCAGGAGGCTTGCTGGTATGTACAAGGACCATCAAGTTTTCCTTCCATCAAGTTTTCCTAGACCACCCTGGCATGGATAAGACGGCAGCTCTAGACTTAGGCAGCCCAGAATCTAACACAGGCTCCAACATTTCCTTGGCGTGGGACCCTGTGCCAGCTAGCTTACCTCACTCAGTCTTCTGAGCTGTAAAACAGGAATAATAACAGACATGCCTTTCTCATGTGGCTGACATGAAGATTAAATGAGCAAATACCTGTCAAATACTTGATCGGTACTTAGTACATGGCAAGCACTCGGTAAATGCTGGCTGCTATCACTGCCATTCTTGTCATTATTGTAGTTCACCAGGAATCCTCTCCCTCTTTGAAAACCCTTTAGCACACATTTGCATTTGGCATTGATCACATACTGCTTTATGCTATCCCTTATCTTCTTACACACACGTCTTCTTATCTCAACTAGGCTATGAGTTCCTTAAAGGTAAAGACCACAGCTTATGTGCTTTTCTTTCCCTGCAATGCTTGAAGGTGTTTTAAACGCAGGAACACAATAAATGCTTGCTATTTAACAACAACTCAACAATACTGTACTTAATAAAGCTCTACTTTTGCCAGAACTGTGCTATTAAAATGAGTCCTTCATAGTCACTGAATTTATTGATTTCACATACTTAGCAATCTTGACTAAATGAGTGGAGGGCACCCAGGGATGTGTCTACCATTTTCTCGTTAAAAGGAAAAAAAAAGGTATTGCCAAGCAAACTTAGATTTTAAGAAACCAGTCACTACAGAGCATTGGAAGTCACGGCAGACGAAGTTGCTGACATGCGATCTCTGTACCACTCTAAAATTATACCAGACCCCTTCTGACAATCATGGTGTACAAAAAAATGTTCTCTGAAGGGCACAAAAACTCATAAAAGAACAGTGAATTCCTGGCAGATGTAAACAATAATTTCCTAGTTCACCTTTGACAGCTCCGAGCCCTGGAAGAGTGCTTGAGTAAATAAAGACAAACTGAATCTACCATAAACTCTCTAACCCACCTACTGGCATCCCATGTACTGAGAAGAAAAATCCAATAGTTAGTCCCTGGTGACACGAAAGCACTGACGTTTGGCAAATCAAGAAGACACATGAGGAGGAGCAATAATTTCATAAATTGCAAAACTATCCACAGCCCTTATTGTAGCTGATGGTGAAGCTAAACTACCAGCACCTTTTTCAAGAGTGACGATAATAGAATTTTCTAGATTAAATCAAAAACAGCATTTTAAGCTGTGTTACAACACAATGGAATTTTACTTTGTGTTAAATTCAGTGGTGAATACTAACCTTGAAGATCTTCTTGTAAAAAGAAAACATGTGAATCAACAAATACCTCCACTGTGGACTAAATGAAATGTCTACGAATGTTTAGTCTGACTGTGGCTGGCTCTGTTTGAAGAAAGGCTGACAAACCCTCAGTGTGTATATGCAAAGGCTGTTTCTTTCAAATTCTTCTTTTAATGGCTGAGAAAAAAAGGTTGGAATAATCTACTTTTGTTCAATCAGACGAACATAATACCCCATTTTATCTTTATTACAGAAAAGATTAGGACAAGAATGTGCTCTAATTTGCCATTTCATTTAAATCAAATTTAATAGAACTCATCTTCTCTATGCATCCTTTCTCTCCTCCTGTCATGTATGTTCACATGTACATGAAAATACACATGTGTGGGTGTAGGTATTGTTGGTTTTTATACATTCATTTCCCACTTCCTGGTTTTTACCCAGAGAAGAAGAAGTATTAAAAAGTTGTACGGGAAAAAAAAAAAAAAAAAGAAGTTGTCACTTTTATTTTACCCAAAATAAGCAGGAAGTGCCCCAAATCTCAAGAAGGAAGCTGCCTGCAGAAACTAGAGCTCTATTATTACACACAGAGAAGGGTCTGTTTCCTTAGGGGTTTGTATATTTCAGAAGGTCTTTAAGAAGCCTGAATTTTCAGTTTCATTTTTTTCTGAAATGTCTAGGAGCAATTAAGCATAACTAACAAGGCAAAATTAACACCAAAGTTCACTACCAGTATATTTGGATGGTTCTTTCTATTTACCCTGTTGAAAGGTTAGACACTGAAAAGTGACACATTACAAATGATTATAACTAAAGCCAGCATGAACAGTGAAAAAAGCTTTCTTGGTTAGATGACACGCTGCGTAGGCCCACCAAGCTCCTGGCGCACTGGCAAACCTCTCTGCCGGGGACAATGTCCTCCGGGCTCCCGAGGGCCAGCTCCTTCTCTTCACCTGGCCTTAGCCCTTCCCTGACCACCCCACCTGGAACAGATTCAGTCTGGGCCTGGGTCACCTCTTTCCTGTTACCCACCGTGCTTCTCTCAGACCACTGATCGTTAGCAGAAATCATCCTGTTTTTATTTTACTTTTATTTTGTCTGTTTCTTCACACTAGAATACTGGCTCTTGGGTATTGAGACTTACAGGCCTTACTTTGATAGGTTGTATCCTCATGGCCAAAAACAATAGGTATTATGGTTGCACTCTAGGTATTAATTAGATAATAGGAAGACATTACAGTTAGCTTCCTTAGATGTGATAATGACATTTTGTTTGGTTGGGTTTTTTAGGACTATTAAAGACACATACTGAAGTATTTACAGATGAAATTGTGAGGGAATTATACTTCAAAATAATAGGGTGGGAGAGGGGTGAGAAGCGTGGTAGGACATAGACAAACAAGCCTGGTCACGTATTGATCACTGTTGAAGCTGAGTGATGAGTACCTACAGTTCATTACGCTGTTCCGGTCACTTCTGAGTATGTGTGGAAACTTCTCTAACAGAATCTTAAAACCTAAATGGAAAAATGAAACAGGTAACATTTCATCCATTTAACTGAATATTTACTTGATCTTAGGGTGGAAATAGACTTTCTAAGCAAAATATCAATGGAAAAAAACCACAGAAGTGTTTTAAAAAGCTAAATAAAACTGGATGCTCCTTTAGTCTACCAAATTAGCAACGATTCAAAAAAATGCCATAGATGAGAAGCCAGCAATTGTTAGTAGCATTGATTTATCTGCCACTGAGAAAAAAAAAACCCACATTATCATTTATAATTATTTTGCATTTATTGAAAGAACTTTTAGATGTACACAGGATGTTTATATTCATCTTGTGCACACATTAAAAGAAAAATAAGTAAAATTAATTGGCCATGGTTGTTCTTACACACAAGGCCAACTTCCTTTAATCACTTTATTCTCCGTTGTCAATATCTGTGACAAATGACCATCCTTATCTTCTATCCATGTGGCAATACACATCTATGGAATTAATTATCAATTAATTTTATAACGGTATTTAGAAAGGTCTTTCATCTTTACGTACATTTCCATACAGTAATTAAAGAAAGACCACTTCTATAAAAAAAAAAAAAAAGCAGAAAAGTTTGAGATGCAACTTATAAAGTACATATTATGGGATGGAATCCCACAAGAAAAAAGGTAACGTAAGAAAAAAAGTAGCAACAGCTCTTTAGGGAATTTTTCTTTGAGCAATCTGTTTCTGAGTTTACCGTCTGGTGTTTGTTCTCAGTTCCTTGAGTTACAGGAGTCACAGAAAGTAACAGCCATACTTAAAAAGAAGTCTTAAGAAGTTGATAACTCTCCTTTTTCCTCTTTCCATTCCTAGTACTCTCAACCTATGTAAAAATGAGGAAATAATACAGTCTGTGATACATACGTCAAGGCTAAAAGCTGATCATAGGGTCCATCAAGAAAGAATGAGCAAATTCATTTATTATAGTTCCTTTTACATTTTTTATTTCATCTTAGTTGCATTATGCTTTAAATCTCTTCTCTACAAGGGAGGCATTGTTATGAAAATGTGGCCAAATCTCTGTGTTATCTGTGAAATGTGAAATTAAGTTAGTCTTGTAAAAGTTCAAACAAAATATCATGTGTTTATGTCCAGTTCAGATTACTGAATCCAAATCAAGGCAGAATCTTTACATCAAAACAATCATCCTTCACAATGAAAAGTGTGAACAAAAATATGCTGTACTGCTTTACTCACTGAATCATGTGGTCTAAAGCCCTTCGCCAGTGGTGAAAATGAGCATCATATTTAAAGTCGCGAATTCTCATTTCTAATTTCAGTCCTATCTCCTGATTTTCCATATCCTTCCATGGAAATCACAGCACTTTTGTGGTTTAGGATACACAAAAACAAAAAGTACCAAGGACCCAGCAGAAAGGAGCATGAAATTTGCTAAAAAGTGTAAATAGCTACCTTTAACCATGCAAGTAACTGCCTATGGCCACAGAACCCAAATCTTTAGGGCACTGTAAGAGAAAGAAAAGGTAGGGCTGTGTCTTCCACTCAACGTGTGAGCTAAACCAAAATTATCCTTAAAAACAAAGAAATCCAATGGACTTAATGACGCTCCAGCTGCAATGGAACCAGATGCAGAAGACACACAGCCACCACAGCATGATAAATGACCATCCTTATCCTCCATCCACGTGGCAAATATACCAGCCATACCAGAAAGAAATCAGGTCTATCCTCAGGGAGATGCAAAAGAGTCTGGCCTAGCAGGCTTCCATAAAAAGGTCATCTTCACCCGTGCCACCAGAAAATGTTGACCAGACTTTGAGCAACTCAAAGTCTCCTAACTGCCTATATACAATATTAAAGATGGTGCAAATTTTCCTTGTCCACCCTGGGATCCAAAAGCAAAGAGGATTTTAAAGAACAGAAAGTAAGAAGCATCATGGAAGCGTAAAAACCCTTAAACAAGCCTGAAATAAAAGGTGTGAGATTCAGTGGAAGGAATGAGCTACTCTCAGCATTCTCCTATGAGAGGGAGACAGGCTAGGGAGATGGCTGCTTTATGGCCGGTTTCTGACACGTGGTACCACTGTCTAGGAGACCACAGGCATGTAGAAGTAGATCATTAACACCATTGGGGAAATGTTCTAATTAGTTTCCAAGCAGATCACTCTGCAGTCGGAAGGTGAAATAGGGACAGTTCATCATTGCGACAAACACTTTGGTACATGTTCTTCCCCTCGCATGACTCTTTAATGGAAGGAGTTAATCCCTGGATATAAGAAAACCAATGTGTTAGGGCTGAGTCTAATTATATGAGATGCCTGCCTGACCTGTCCTAGCTGGATGTGTAATATGGACCTTTTGGGGATGAGGGCAGTTATAGCACCATCATCACTAAGCGGGGAAGGGTTTCTCAACCAAAAACAAAAGCAGCAAAATACTCCACCATCTGAAGTAGTTTAGAAATGAGAAAAATGTAAACAGTGACAATATTAAATAATGTGCATGAGTCCACTGAGCAATTTGGTTCTAGCTTATTATCGGTATACCTGAAATAAATTAATTGCCCCCAACAACTGTAAGCTTTTTATTTCTACCAGGTTCTATCTCAAGGAGCCAGTGTAGTTTTTTGGTTCTCATGGGAATGCATCAGATAGCTAACCAAATTACTCCTGGAAAGCATAAAGTATAAAAGATTGAAACTCCCACTGCATCCTTTCAGAATTCAGATGTCAAAACGCCTTTATAGCCAGAGAACCACCATGCTGGATAGCTCAACTTTTGAAGAGAAAAACTACAAGCCAGGAAGAATGGTTAAGTGTCTTATCCAAGGACACAGCTAGTCCTAATTCCCAGCCAAGTGCTAGTCTCACTACGCCACGATGCCAAACTAAAATGAAATCAATGGAAAGAGATTTGTAAACTTGAGAAGAGGAACGTAGTAAGAAGGCGTGTGAAACAGAGGACACACATGACGGATGTCTACAGAGCTGTGGTCGCTCTCCTAGCCGGCTCACAAGCCTAGGACAAGCATGTTTGAGAGTAAGAAACTTTCACTAGGTCTGATACACGGTCTGTGAAAGACACAAATCATCAAATGTTGCAAATGATGGAAACTCTTCCGAAATGTGCCATTTCTCTGTGGGAGGAGAGAAGAAGAGAATGACAAGAATAAATATAGTCAGATCCCATGATGGCCCCATTTTAAGAAGAAATGTTTATTTATAGATTGGAGAAACATCAAGATCATTTAACATGTTTTGTGGCAAGCCCAGCAAGAAGGACGGAAGAGATCACTCTATCCCCCTACCCCCACCCCAAGTCTGCAGAGATTAGGGAAAGGATGAAAAGAGAATTTGTGGGAAGACGAATTAGCATGTTTTACCTAAGAAGGAATGTCCTTTCTCAAAATGCAATCATTCATTCATTGATCAAGCAGTAAGAACTTACTCTACCTAGAACACTGCATAAACTGCTAAGAGTTGCTCTTTCTTTCCAAACAGTCATCAGGCCTTACCTTTGATTTCAATGGGGAGAGTCAAAGAGGTATGTAAACAGAAAAAAATGATCCTTTGAGATGATCTTTTCCCCAAAAGTGCTTATTCCTTATTTCTCACAAATTATGTTAAAAACTGTATATAAACACATGTGCGTGCACACGCTATAGACAAGAACATTCTCCTTTCAACCCAAATGTTATTAATAACTGTGGTGGTTAATTTTATATGTCAAGTTGCCTGAATTATGGGGTGCCCAGATTCAACACTATTTGTGAGTGTGTCCGTGAGGGCGTTTCTGGGTGAGATTAGCATTTGAATGGTTGCCTCAGTGAAACAGAAGGCCCTTCCCAATGTGGGTGGGCCTCCTCCAATCCGCTGAGGGCCTGAACAGAACAAGCAGCAGAGAAGAAGGAGAAATTCATCAGTCACCCCCTTTTTTCTCCTGCCTCGGGGCTTGCACTGGGGCATCTCATCGGATCTTCTCCAACTTCCAAACTGGGACTTACAACATCGGTCCCCCTGGTTCTCAGGCCTCCCTGGACTACGACTGAACTACACCAGGGGCGCTCCTGGGTCTCCAGCGTGGACATGGCAGATCATGGAGCTTCTCAGTCTCCATAATCATGTGAGCTAATGCCTCAGAGTAACTAAATTATCTCCTATTGGTTCTGTTTCTCTGGAGAACCCTAACACAATAACTCATATTAATTCTCTAATTTATATGGACAACAGAAACAAAAAGATACGACGAAGGCAGAAAAGAAGGCGATTCCAAGGAGATGAGAAACACATTTCTTCCTGCAAAGGGAGAGGAACCCAGGAGGAAGAAAGTGCCACTGTATGAGTTGTGGAGAACATGGCATAAAGTGATCAAAATGAGCCGCTAATTGCCAGCCACCTAGATCTGGCAGTTTGGTAGCTAAGGAAAGCATGCGCTAACTTCTAGATTAAACATACAGACCTCCTCTCTCTGACCCCATGAGGTTTGTTTTTTTGGTTTGTTGGTTTGTTTGTTTGTTTTTACCTTGGGCAGTTGACCAGTATCCACAATAAAAAGCAGCACACATTTACAGCCTTAAAATTGGATGTCAGTATGCCAGGATCTCCTCTGATCTCCAGGGCCTCAAAGCACCCTTCGTTTTTTCTTCTGTTTTCTTGCCCAAAGTTCTTATAATAATAATGTGACATGCATAGTTCTTAGCCATTCATAACCCTTGTTCTTTACTTTATTCAGCAGCAGACATGTGTCAAGTGCTGTGTGCCGGACACCGCACTGGGCATTGAGATTACAGACACGGGCATGACAAGGCTCTTTGTCCAAAGAGTTTGGCACGGGTGTGGGAACCAAAGCCAATGGTGCTTACAGCAAGGGGTGAAGCGCCCCAGCAGAGACCACGTAAGGGGGGCGTCTACCTGAGCCAGCAGATGCTGAAAAGGGCTCAGGGGACTGCACTGAGAGATGTCGAGGATAAACAGATATTTGTTGGGTGGAATTGCACAAAATTATCAGGTAGATGCCCTCAGCAACAGTAGAAAGTAAGCGCTATTATCCTCATTTCATAGTTAAGAAATGGAAAGTTTTAAGAGGTTGAATGACTTGCCCCGCAAAGTTACAGTGGCACCAGGATGACCTCGCTGCACAGCAAGCCACTTGAATCAGAGGCCTTGTCCTCTTCACGTTGGCAAGTCCAATACTGTCTAGCACATCAGAGGTGCTCAGCATCTCTATAATTAATTCAAGTAACTAGACACAATATCCCTGTTCTTTTAGCTATATCCTAGTAAACTAACCAAGAAAGATTTAGGTAAACGTAAACATAGCTGTCCCTCTGCTTAGGAAACAAGAAATAGGTCTTCACGTAGGGTTGTCATTTCGGCCGAAGGCAGAGCGTACATGGGTATGCACGTATGTATGTACGCATACACTCAAAGAATCTAGATGCATATGCTATCTATGTTCTGTCACTCGGAGCCAGGAAAGAACTTGGATTCTCGGTAGCATCTCGGTTCAGCTTTGTAATTATTGGCAGAGAGAGAGGGAGGAGGAGGGGAGAGGGAGGCAAGGTTCCTCACAGAGCCAGAACCATCTATCTTCCTCTCCTTTCTCAGAGGCAGCAACTGGAATTGATCTCTGATCGCTTTTCCTGTCTTACAGCAATATCCAGAGAGCCACAGTGTCCTTGCAGGGAGGAGCAAATGGTAACGCAGACCTTCTTTCAGTTGATTCAGTTTGGATTTAACAATAAGCAGAAACTCAATTTAAAAACCAAACCACTGCAGCTCATGTATAACTCAAGATTCTGAATTCACAACTAAAAATGTAAAACTCTGAATTGTTCTCTCTGCATAAGCAAACTTCCAACAACCTGACTCTCTCTGACGATACTGAGGATTAGCATTATCCTCAGCTAAGAGGCCGGCAGAGGCTTGAGGACTGGCAAGAAGGATTGGTGGAGCATCAGACACTGAGCAAAACAGAGAAGTAATCAAAGACCACATTCTGTTCTCTGCACGCTCCTTCATTCGACAGATATGTATGGAGCACCAACCCTATGCCCAACACTGTGGTCACAAGCACAAAACGAGATGGGCCCTGACTTCACGGGCTCATTGACAGATGATGGATACAAACAGGTGATTGGCAAGATAATGTGATAGAAATTTCAAAATGGAAGTTAGGAGGCCATGTAAGAGGGACATCTCATCCAAACTGGAAGAACCCAAGAAAAGGCCCCAGGGAGATGAGACCTAAGGATGAACGGTCAGCTCGGAGAAGAAAGACAGAAGGAACGTTTCAGGGAACAGCATGTGCGAAGACCAGGAGGGAAGAGGAGCTGGAGTGGGTAAAGGCAGTCCAAGTAAAGGAGGCAAGGAACAGGGCCAGACCATGCAGAGCTTGCATCCTTGTCAGGGTTAGCTGGGTTTCAACCTGGGGGCAATAGGGAATTGTCACTGATCCAGGATGGTGGGAGGGGAGGCAGACTGAGCTGTGCCACTGTAACCCCTACATTTCTCCACTAAGAGTAGACTGAGAAAAAGACATAAAGCTTGTGTGCTCTGTCACCTCACCTCACATGGCAGCTTCCAGTGTTGCCATGGCTGGTCATCTCCAAAGCCATCACCCAGGCTGAGCCATTCTAAACTGACAAGGAAAGTGACGCAAATAAGTAGTAAGTGCCCACAGACAGTGGCGAGAAACACAAAACAAGGAATGAGATAGGATCCTTCAAGGGCTTTTTCCTTTTTTTGTTTGTTTGTTGTTTCTTGAGACAAGGTCTCCTTCTATCGCCCAGGCTAGAATGCAGTGGCAACATCATAGCTCACTTCAGCCTCCAACTTCTGGGCTCAAGTGATCCTCCTGCCTCGGCCTCCCAAGTAGGGGGGACTACAGGCATGCACCACCATGCCTGGCTAATTTTTATGTTAGCCACATCTCGATAAGTTGCCCAGGCCAGCCTTGAAGTCCTGGCCTCAAGCAATCCTCTTGCCTCAGCTTCCCGAAGTGCTAGAATTAGAGGTGTGAGCCACTGCACCCCGCCAAGGACTTTTTCTTTAAGGAGTATTTCATTTAACCACTTTGGGGTACCCATAGGTCCTCCACCAATTTTTTTAGGAAAGAAAACCCCATGCTTTACTGTAAATTAACATTCTTATGAATGTATCATATGTGCTAGTATCAGAGAGATAAATCATGAAGTTTGAGTACATTTTTAAAAGGATTAAAATGTATACAGACCCCCCCACTTAGTGATAGACAATATTTTAAAAATATATATTACTCTAACTAAAGGATTTCTAAGAGCTTTTTTGTTTGCTTGCTTTATTTTTGCCCTTTGTAGCAGAAGTACAAACGGTGATCTCTACGAGGTCCTCAGAGAGTGTTTTCTGGGTAATTTCAAAATCCATGTGAAAACACCTGGGAGCTGCAGGTGTTTAGGGCTACAGAAGAATATCCAAAAAAAAAAATCCTGGTGTTCTTGCTCCTGGTTGTAATAAACTTTCACAGGCTGGAAACTAGGCTCACTCCTGTGGCTACTGCTGGGTGTACAACTATTCATAAATGTGTGCATGCAAAAAGGCAAGGCCCCTCTCAGGGAGCTGACCAGGGGCCTGGCGGCACCTGTACAGCCCATGATGCCATCCATAAATATTGATGGGGGGCTTCAGCTTTCTTCCAACATCGGGAGGGGTGGAGGGTGGGGCTGTGGCTCTCATAGATCACCACTAGATTCCCCTCCCACACTTAGGGAAGCAGGGAACTGGTTGATCCAGACTCAGCCAAAGGCCTGCTGGGCACCAGGGACCTGCGTGGGAGCCAGAGCCGCCCCCACCCAGCACCCTCCCCATCGCCTCCCCAGCAGACGGACACTCATGCTCTCCTGGAAGAGCAGGGCAGGAAGCAGCTGGCTCACAACTGCAGAACTGCACAACTGGGGCATCGTGGGGAAAACACCAGAAACAAACCTTAAACCCCCCCACACACACACCCTCAGCCATGGTGCACACTTCAGCAGGGGCACAGAAAGTACAGAACAAGGGTGTTTCCACTGCTTCTGTATGTTGTCTGCGTGGCTTCATGACATTAAAGCTGTCGTTTCCTCTTTGGGTGGTAAACCCTTGAGGGCAGGCACTCTGTGATCATTTTTGGAATCTTCCAACTTGGAGCTGTGGTACTCCTTACTGAAAACTGCCCATGAAAGAAAAAATACTATTTTTTAACTTTAAAGCCTAAGCTTCCCTTCCTAGGTCACTGGCTGGCCATCTGCTCTCTGGGCCAGAATTCCCGCTTTCCCTCTTCCTCCGCACACCCCTCTGAACATCCTCTGGCCTTTTATATTGCTGTGTCCTGGGGCCTATGGAACTAACAAGCAAGGACTTCCCAAAAACCAAGGCAAAAAAGGAAGGAAGCTAACGATCTGGCCACGCGAGCGTACAGTTCTCTATTGTTCGCTGGGTTCCGTGCATTGTGCGTGCTGGGGTGGTCTGCCGGTCCCCAAGGTAAAAGCCAACGAATGAGTCAAATACTCATTACCATGTGTGCCTTTTAGAGAAAGGTGGTACGGAGGTCACTCTTTCTGAGTAAAGAAAAATTCTCTGGGATAGATTTGCATTGGCAGAAGGATAAAAACGACACCTGCTTCCACCAAACTCCACAATACAGCCATTCCGTTCCTGAGTTTTATTGCTGAACTCCGCTCACAACAGCCATGAATCATTGCCAAACCTCAGGCTGGAGACCATGGGAAACGTCTGCCTGGCCTGGGAGAAAGGAAAGGGATCATGCTAGCAGTCGCCACTGGCAATATCTGACCACGACCAAACACAGGACTCAGGCGAGAAAACAATCGACAATGGGATACGCCAATAAAAAGAGACAAGCTCTCTCAGGTAAGAAATAAACTGATGTACTTGGCCAACTACAATAAAATTTGGAGGGCCTGGAAGGAAAAAATATTGATTTCTGAAGGAATACAGTCACTCGGCCAACATACTTTCCCTCTAATCACTACTCCTCAGACACTTCGTATTTGAACATTGTGTAACTAAAAAGTTCCAAGTTTAGACCTGATTCTACTTGCCTTTTCTCATACAGAACTCGTCCATGGTCTCTCCTCAAGGACTTGGGCAGCAGAAGGTTGACTACCCTAACAGCGGTTTCCTTTCGATACTGAGATAGCCTTTCTTTTATTCGGGTTTGCAACACGGCCTCTTTTTCCGACATCAGGCCACTCTCGACAGTCATCTGGATTTTCTTCCTCATGGACATCCCAGATTGCTTCCCGGCAGAGTAAACTCATCTCACATCCTGCCCACCAAATCCCCTCCTCACTCACCACTCCCACCTGCTCGGAAGGCTGCCCCTTCCGCCGTCTGGATCAACACCCTCCTTCCCACACCCTCGGAACACCACGGCTTGGCATGAGCAGAGCCACACGTGGCCCGTGGCAAGGGCGCCGCACCATTACCCAGCTCCGGCAGCTGAAACCCTCTCCCCTTCCCTTCTGTCACTGAGCGTTCAAGTTCAAGGTTAGTGAGAAGTGCCAGATTTCAGTCTGGAAAGTCCTCCAGTCAGTGAAAAGGCTGAGGGAACGCAGAGGTTCTCGCCACCAGGCAGCCTTCCCAGAGCAGCAAGACGGCAGTAACTTTCGCTCCTGGCTAACTGCAACTGCTCTGCACTCTACCGGTGTTCTGAGCGACTCTGTTCCCCGCCTCCCCTCTTCCACCCTGGGGGATTTTACTTCCAATGTGAAGCTCGACATTGCTGAGCGGTCCCTTTTCTTTAAGACTTGGCCACTCGGCAAATGCAAACATTTCATACCAGTGACCCCACTGCTAGTATGTGCTGGGGGTCAGTGAGATTTCCATAAGATAAGTGTTTGTTATGAGTAGCCTGGTTTATAGGCTACATTGCTGCTTAAATCTCTTAAAATCCCTTTCGGCTCTGCATTTTGGTGAACAGCACTGTATATTATACACAAGCTTTGTTTCACCCCATTAACGGAGGACAACTGTATTAGCCATATGAATCTGAGCTCCCATGTTACTTAATTGCTACGCTGTTGTGTTAACGAAGTTTGGAGGGGGTTTGGCAAGAGTGTAGATCACCTTCACGTACAGATATTTGTGGTTTTATTTTTCCTTTTGCCAGCTTGCCTCTCTGTTTCAATTGCCTACCATCTGCCTTTGAACAATCTAAGCGCGAGCAGATAGGTTTTATTTGGAGGATGAAAATGCTTTGAGCTCATCCTAGGAAAGCATTTTCATATACTGGTGTTCAGGGCATTTTCTGTTTAATAGGATCTCAGAGGCGATTCGGTTTGGATGGGGAGTTGGTTCCTCCCCATAGTCAGAGTGCATTGTAAAATAAAAACCTCATGATCACATTTCTCAGCAGAAGGAACAGAGTAATCAGGGGGCCAGAACTTACCTCTCCCACTAAAATGAGCCCTGAAACATCCCCTGGGAGTTCTGGTGACAAGGCAGAAGAGCAGGTATTGTTTTATGCATAGTCTATTTCCTACTCTACTGTTTTTAATTCATTTTGAGATTTAAAAAAAAAAAAAAAAGACCAGATCCAAACATAAAGCATGCAGGACCTTCTGATTTGTGGTTTCTTCACGTGACCAAAACATACCCAATTGAAAAGTAGACATGTTCACTCAGTCCACACGGTTGATTTTTTTTCTTCATTAATAAGAGTGATTTCACTTGAACTGATCTGTTATTTTGCAAATACAGCCTAAAATAAAACTAACTGCTGAGTCAATAATCGATGAGCTGGTGGGTTCTAGTTCTAACGTGGCAGCAACAGCCATGGACCGTACGCAGGCCACTTAGCTAACCTGTTTGGGCCTTGGTCTGAAATTCCTCAAAACTGTAGGTCTAAATGTCTCAATTCTGTTGTACTAATGATTATCTTCTGAATTACATGTGCTTTGCAGTCAGAACGATTGGACATATGTCATGATGCTGCTTGCTATGACCATTTATCACTGGGACAGGAGTCCCAAAGCACTGTACAACAAATCCCAGGTTTAATGAAAGAGGTGAAAGAAACAAGTCTGCCACTTTAGGCCCTCTTGAAAAGCTCCCAGACCTAGCCACTCTAGCACCAATCTTAAACTAGAATCCCAATTTCCTCACTCTAACAAATAAAACCCACTGGACTCCCAAATATGAGTCAGTGAGTCATTGTTCTGGCACTGCCGTAGAGGCTGAAACAGAGTTCTAAAGAACCAATAGCTCTTTTGTTCCCCCTTCCCCTTTTCAGGAATCACTGGGTTATCAGCTGGAGGGAGGGTCCCCATCCTGGGAAAGAGAGAGCCAAAATAACCTTTTAAGTTCTTGACTATTCCCATCACTTCCTGGGAGCAAGACAGATAAGGAAAAGCAAGAACAACCCACAATCCCTGCTCATCCAACTATCCCTCTCCAAAAAATATGCATGGCTTTCATAAAATGATAATGGTTCTTTATTATAAATGATTAGAATCCAGAAAAGAACATTTTTAAAACCCTGCAGGGCAAGTTTCAAAGTGTAGCAATACTTAGTGAATTGGCATGCTTTATTTTTTATTTTATTTTTTTAAGACTAAACAAGTACAGTAGTGAGAAGGGGGTAACGTATTAGAACACGGAGTTCAATCTGTAACCAACCGTGAACAATCAAACGAGATAACTCGCTACCTTCGGACCAGCCAGAAATGGCATGCTTTAGATGGAATAATATTTCACCTACTCACTTCCCATATTAAAGCTATTAAAGGCTACTTCTCATTTACGAAGAGGGAATTTGTCTGTATGTCTGATCTGGTCTTAAAACTGATCCTATAAGCCGCCTCCCTAAATCTCCTCCCAATTATTTTTAGAAGAGTGTGAACTTCTTTGCTTTTGTTACTAAAATGATGCTGTGGGGTAAGATTCCAACAACATTCCCTCCACCCTTGCCATCCATTCCCAGAACAGGGCGTGTTGTGAACAGGAGGACCCCATCCTTACACACATGAGTAGCAACAAAGGGTCAAAGAATATGGCTCCCTCAGTAAAAGTTTCAATAGGAAAGCCTGTTGAAAGAAATGCAGTTTCATTACTTAAATACAGCACAGCTCATAAACTCTGCTAGACAGTGAGAAAATGATAATTCCCAATAGGCCAATACCACACAGTAATGTATCATAAACATTAAAACTCTTAATATCCAGAAATTATTAGTTGTTACAATTATTATTCTTGCAGCAATAATTAGTTTCCAAGACCAAAACCAGTACATCTAAATTGGGTTTCTTACCAAAACTGAATGAGACCCACATCAATTATAAAGAAAAGAGTAACTTTTAAGCTTTTACTAAGAATCCTATGAACTATTTCTCAATTACTATAAATTTGGGATTACTGTGGTATCAAAAGCTGCCAAAAACCTACTTTTCTTCCCTTATTTCTGAAAGACATGCTTGATACCAAATAACTATTATGTCCATTTAGCAAATTTAGGTAATGGAAACTGATATAATCTCTAATTAACAGGAATATCAGCATAGTGCCAAAAAACAAGAAAACTTAAAGGGACAAAGGAAACAACGAACAAATCCAGGTGAACAATTAAGTACTAACACAGCAACGTGGGAAGGAATGGGATTGGGGTAGCGCCATCCAGTCGCAGAGAGAAGGGCGCGAGGAGGGTGAGACGGTGGCAGTCCAGGAAGAACAGAGCCCACACAGCCCGGGACACGGAGCAAACCTGTTTTTGAAGAACTCCCTTGGGCATATCCTGCTTTAAAGGTTTACAGGGCAGGCGTTACGTGCTGGGCGGTGACGGTTTCTATTTTGGGAATATGAATGAATGCATGATGAAGTGAGGGAGAAGGTTATTTTATATTAATAAAGAAAAAGGAAGTTCCCGTATGAACAGCACATGAAAGGTGGCTCCCCGGAATACCTTTGCAGAGGTGACGGGAAAAGAAAGGCTGGAGGAAGATGAGGAGGGGCCGGGAGAGGGGGGAACTGAAGGGTAAGGCTACGTAAGCTAATAATAGAGACAGAAGGAAGAACTGCGCCACAGGAGATACAGACACAAAGGAAGAAAAGCAGGCGCGCCTGGGAATCGCTGGCAATTATCCTATTGCACAAGAGGCAGCACAGCCAGGGCCTTAAGAAAAAGAACGGAAGAAAAAGAAAGAAAAGAAAAAAGTCCACCCCTGTCTGTATCCCCTCCCCCAAGCAGCTTTCGGATCAGACTTGGAAGTCACTTATAACACAAACTTGAGGCTGGCAGCCACAGGGCTTACGGTTAAAAGAATTCCACTGTCATTATCCGTGAGCAGTACTTGGATGTTCGGGCAGTGGATGTGGGCTTGATGTGGTGTAGGAACTAAAGCAAAGCCCAGGAGAGGGGAGGCAAGTTTACGGAAAACTTTTAAAAGGACATGTGTGTGCGTGCATGTGTGTGTGGGTGTGTGTAGATTTAGACCCAATCTCTCACGAAGGGAGAGCTGCGAAGAGTTGGAGGGATCCGAAGACACGGCCCCGAGCGCAGTGCAGCATACCCGGAGGACAGCCCCATGCAGGGCACACAGGCAGGGGCGGGGACTTGCCAAACAGATTAGGCTGCTGGCCCACGAAGCCCAACATCCTGCTCTGAAGATGGCCAGTAAGGAGGTGTGTGCGTGCGTGCGTGTGTGTGTGTGTGTGTGTGTGTGTGCGCGCGCGCGCGCGTGTTTGTTTAACAGCGGTGGCACACCTGGCCGGGCGATTGTGCAATATGAAGCCACAGGGGGGAAATTTCTTCCTGATCTCAGCCTGTGATCAGATTCTGCCCTGAAGCATAAGGCTTAAGTGTCCTTGCAACTTTCATCCAGAAGAAAGACAAACATACTCACTAGCCCTTCTCAATACTGGCCAGGGATCACGAAAACAGAAGTTCAGAAAAGACCCTTGGCGTGGGTGCTGTCTTTGGTAACTGGTGTCACTGTCACGGCACCGAAGACCGGTTGAAAGTGACGCTGTCCCTTCACAGCCCTGATCTCAAGCGATTCTCTTTTCCATAGAAGTAATTTGCTAAAATATAACAGCATCGCCTTTTGTGAGGCTTGCCACATAAATAAACTTTTTAAAAAAATAGCGAGAAGTCCTTTATCCGACCACACATCACAATTTAGGGTTTGGAAAATGTTAGCTTCTGCAGGTGGGAGCAGGGGAGGGTATCTCCCCCGACACATGTGGCTGCACAGGGCACTTGTTACCCCATTGCTATTTACATTTCAACTGCTCGCTAAGACAAGGGCCCTGAAATTTTCTCCAAGGCAGGTCAATTTTTAAGCAATTTCAAGTGAAAACACTGTCCTCAGCCCTATAGTCAGGGTGGTTCAAAAGTCTGTTCTTAAGCAGGTTGCTAGGACTAAGACTGTAATGCACCACAGGACTAAATGGGGGACAGTCTCAAGATGAGATTGTGACATACTAATTCGCAGGAACCCTAGGTCTGTGAGCACTAAGCCCCGGGTCCCCAAATTCTCCGACCAGGAAGCTTGCCGCCGGGGCTGATAAGGCTGGAAGGAGAAGGGGAAGGAAACGGCTCTAACTCAACAGCCTCGGCAGTGAAGATAAGACGCTGAGCAAGGGTTTGGCAGTGATCGTGGGAGGAAGCCAGACAGCAGCACGTCGTGGAGTGCGAGGTGTGTACGCTGAGTGTTCAAGAGAGGGCGCACCTTTAGTGGCCTCCCCCTACGAGAGCAGCTTCATAGACGTGCGTTTCCACATTTACACACAGACCTACGCTTTCAGCTCCCTCTGGGGCCTAGAGCGGCACCCCTGAAACCACTCCCGACCGGCCGCACAAGCCCTCTTGCAGCCCGGGAGAGGCGAAGGAACCCTTAAATTCCCTGCGAGCACAGAGAAGCTGCACGGAGACGACCCGCCTGCAGCCAGGACGAGGTGGAGGCCAGCAGGGCTGTCAGGCAGCTGCCTTGTGGTCTCAAACAGAGAGCCTCTGGCAGGTGGCAGGGACACTCGTGGCAGTTTTGGGGGAACTGTAAAAGGCCCCTTGCGGGGGGTCTGGTTGGGTGTAGGAAGTTGAAACGTTTCACATGTCCCACCGCCCCGAGTGCCTGCTACACGTCAGTGGCAACAAGAATCAGGAGACGTGAGCCACATGGGCGCGTGCGGACGGCCTCCTCTCCCGGTACTGAAAGCACCTGACTTCTCCCGACTGGTCCGTCTCACACTTACCAGGCCACACTTAATCAGATTCACGACCCTAACACTCTCCTAAGAGTCCTCTCTTTATAAACAAATACCACTGAGTCGTCCACTGTAAACAGAAACGCTGAGGCTGTCATACCCTCCGTAAGACATAACTCGAGTTGTTTTTCTGGTCCTGTGGTACACTCGGTCATCCCCACTGGTTTAGTTCCCTCCAGACAGTCCATTAGGAGTTAAATAAGAGCTCCAAAGAGATCGTCGTCTCAGGTAAGTGTGGAAGAGAACCTGGGATCTAGAGGAGAGGGAGGAAAGAGCTGGCCCGAGGAAAGGTCGGAGTCCTGCCCTGACTCGGGAAGACAATCCCAGACTTCTCAGACAGCTGTGCTGCTCCTTCGGGACACTGTTCTGTCCAGCTCCTGGGGGATGGGCTGTCACCACTGGCAGCCCCACATGGTGGTGACAGGTCCCCTGGGTCCCAGAGTATCACAGCCAGGTACGGCAAGACTGCACCCAACTACAACAAACAGCTACAGGTGTGCTCTCTCTCTCTCTCTCTCACCCAGGGGGCATCCTGAGCCACGCCAAGAAAGAGGACGACCAGTGAACGTCATTTATCTTGAGCTGATTGTGCCACTTCCAGCATATCAAGCCGAAAGGTTCTCAAGCTCTTTCTCCAGCTATCTATGTCCCTCTCTGGAAGGTGGGCGACTGAGACGGGAGCATGAGTGGGTGCTTTGTGTGTCCACGTGTATTTCAGTACCTAAGGCCTCACGGGAGCGCCTGAGGTCGGAGGGGCAGTGCGTTAGCCCTGCCCCACGGTCCTGATACAGTTCAAAATACAGATATCTACCTTTCTCCCTTCCTCTATCCTCAAGGGGTATTCGCTCAGGATTTCAACTGTGCATGGTCTTTATCTTACGTATCACAGGGCCTAGGACCCACTAAGCCTGTAACAGAAGCTTAATAAATACTTGATGATTAGACAAATTCTTTTGGCTAATACCCATTGGCCCTCTTGTGCCAGGCACTGTGCTGGACACTGGAAATATAAACATGAAATCTATCAGGCTCCTGTCCTCACTGGGCTTTCACTCCAGGAAGGGTGGTAAACAATTAAACTGTAGGCAGATCACTGCCAATGGCAGAGGCGAGTTGAATGAGTTGTGGGAACACTGTGCCCAGCTGGGAAGGCTTAAGAAATAGGCTTCAGATGACAAGTTGGCTGCCAGGAAGAAAAAGGATCAGGGGAAGATTCCAGGCATAAAAGTTCATGATGTGGTCTGGGATAAGAGAAGGTAGTTATTGATTGAAACATAATGTGGAGGGGGAGGTTGGAGATGATGCTAGAAAGGTAGACTGCAAAGGCGCTTGCATGTCATAAGAAGTTCTGCAATGTGAGATGCGGAGGGACATGATCGCATTTTTATTTGCAAAGAATCACTCCAGGTTGCATCGGAGCGGGCAAAAGGGGCAGTAGAAAGGTCAGATAAAAGACAACTGAAAGTTCTGGGGCCAGAAAGAAGACAGCGACAGCCCTAGCATGAAGAGGAAAGGTCAGGGTGCACCAGAGTGCCTGGTAGGCTAGAAGAGACGGCACTTCCGCCCTCCCGAAACTTCCAGTCCAGCAGCCTGAAGAAGCAGTGGATGAGTCTGACAGTGTGCCGTGGACCAGGGAAGGGCCATCACTCGCCACCCTCAGTCCTGGATGGCTTCTGTGGCAGCACTGGCTTTAAGTTGGCCTTTGAAGAATGACAGAGAGGTGACTTGGCAGAACTATTCATTTACTATCCTTCTTTTGGCGGTTTTCCCCTGGGATTCGTATCCTGACCGGTTTTATTTAGCCCTATCTTTATGATATGAGACTCTTAGACGGATTCTCGTAACAGAAACCTCCACCAAGAGAAGCTGCCATCTCCTCTCACATTAATCCCGCTCATCAACATCCCTTGGCAGTATCTGACTTACGTGGGACAAAAATAAATAAATAAAAACAATAATAATAAGGCTTTGCCAGGCTAGCAAACGGAGCCATCAGGGGATTATAAGAGACACCTGTTTTTCAACACAGCAGCTGCTAACGCAGTCGACGCACGGCATCCTAGTAACAAGAAAGAGTTCTCTTCCACTAAAAAGCCCATAGTAGCTGAAATTGGCATGGAACAATTTTTAGCTATGTCACCTAAATGTGAAAACAAGTTCAAGTGAGATTAGACACATAATAAGAACTCTGCTTTGCTGAACGTGGGAACCTAAATGCTAGTTTGCTGACGGGGAGATGATTACCTATTCATCCACGTACACTAAGGCATAAATCCTTAAAGCAGCTCTTATATACTGAGGGTGTTATCATAAACATACGGCACCTTTTTCAAGTTTGGTTGATTCATACCCTGTGGCTGACCAAACACCTCTTCATTTAAGCCAGCTTAAAAAACAAACCAAAACATTGCCCAGTTTAGAATGCGGACACTACTGTAGGAGCAAATAACATTTTAAATTATCCTTTCAGTTCATTTACCACTGAAGACACACACACACACACATACACACACACACACTCACTCTACCAACACATAAACACCACAGGCAAACTATTTCATAGCGGCAATATGTACACATTACCTTTTCAGACCAGACCAGGGAGATGCTCTTAGAAACAGCTTGTTAACAGCCCCTCGCATTGCTGTTTAACAATCCGTTTATAGCCCATCACAAAGCCAACCCTCCAAGGAGATATATTTTACATCTATATGTTAAGTTTCTTTGCCACAACAAGGCTGGGTTTTGTGCAATCTTTTTCTCTATATGCCAGAAAACAGATTATACCATAATTTCTGTAAATTATGATGCTATAAGCAGAGAATACATGTGCATATATGCAAACAGAGTCACAAGAACAAACCCTTGGAATAAAAGCAGGATGATGCCCAAGAAAGCACAAGTCATACCATATAGTCCCAACTAGAGTTAAAAATAGCCCATAAAGGCATTGTGTCAGCTATCGTATCACTATTCTCTCTAGAACATGCTAATTCTAAACTCTGGTGTTGGTTTTAAGGTTGGGCCTTCAATAACTTTACCTAGGAACCTTTCACTGACCCAAAGAAGCTACTTTCCAGGTGTTAGAGTGTGAAGAAATCTTTCAATGCACTTCAATTATGAGGCCTTTCCTGCATACTTTATCTGCAGATAAAGAGTGTACCTACAATCATGAGTTTTCCTCCAAAGCCTAACATCTGTGCCCTGGGGACACTAGGACCAGCTGAAAGACCCTTGAAGTCTAAGCATGGCCCCCTGCCCGGGATGCAGCCAGCCAGCTGGACTAACTCTTGCCTCACCTCGCCAAGTGTGCCGCCAGAACTTCCCCAAAGAAGCACAATCTTGTCAACACAGACCCCACTTGAGGCCCCAAAAGGATGAAGGGGAGAAAACTAATAATATGAGACCCTAAGATGAACTGCAGACAGCAATCTGGGGACCAGAGCTGCAAAGTACATTCTTTCCAACGATCCACTGGCATTTAGCCTGGCAGCCCACAAACAGGTACACTGAGGCAGGGTCACAGGGTTTGCCCAAACTAAGGTCTGCAGGTCGTCCTAAAATGCACCCAAATAAGAAACAGGCTGTGTTGTGAACTCACATTCACCTATAACCTAGATAAAAACCAAGCAGGAGGCAAGAGGACTATATTCTCATCCACCCACACCTCCTCCATGGTAAACCTTCAAAGACCACAGCTGAAATGAAAATGTACACAGACCATTTTTCCCTTAAATCAGACTGCTCGACATGATGGCTAACCACAAAAGCACACACAGGCATTCCCCCTACTTGAGTGAAGCTCCATCTGGCCATTTTACCAACTTTTTCAAGACAGACCAATTCTCAGAAGAGCTGGCTAACATTAGCGGTGACTTGTGCGGCTGGGCCCATCTCTTCCCCCTTTCGGTGGGGTCTGCCTGGCTCTCCACCTCTCCTCCTTCTTGCATTTTTAAGGTTTTTTCCCCTCTGAGGCGTTATGCCACACGTCCCAGCAGAGCATACTGCCTCGCACCCAGAAGATGCTAAGTCAATACGCTGCTGTCGATGTGTGTGGCTCCTTGTTCACTTTCTAGGAGTAGACGGCTTAGAAAAGCCCAAGTGCCAGGAAGGATGGGAACATGCAAGATGGGTGCACTAATAGGTGCCCTACTTGAGATGTCACCTGACACCGAGGTCCCTTTGCCCATCTCCCTGCCCATCCGGGTGAAAGTTAAAGATACCTTACAGCACACTGAAAAAGATGAGAGGATATCACTCCAGCCTCCCTGTGCTCACCAACGTTCCCCCTGGATTCCTTCGTATTCCAAAGCCATGTCTGACCTACAGCTGACTTCTGCCTATGGAGAAGTACGCCCTCACCTCCCCACTCACGGCCCTGTCAAAAGCAAGGAGCCTCAGAGATGGGGGGGGCAAAAAAAAAAAAAAGCAGAATGCAAAATAGCCGTTGTTTCTCTGGCTCTCCAAGGGAAAACACTCTTACCTTTCCAATTGGTACAGTCCCTCCCTCCACCTCACCCTAAAGGATCAGAGTCAGCAGACAAGGGAAGGACTAAACAGCACAAAGGCAAGTAAGGAGCTGGCAGCCTTCCAGGGGATTGGAGGCGTAGTCAGCCAAATCAGGTCCTTCAGGTCTCAAAATCAGGGAGAAGAGGAGACGTACCCGGCCTGGGGAATCTATGTTCCTCAGAGTTTATCCCCCAAATGACAACTCTCCCACCAAATTCGCCTGCTCTGAATAAAGACCAGATCAAAAGGTGCAAAGTGAGAGTGACCCTTGACCTGCCATCCCCACCCACCCCTGGTCATTCCAGTCAGTCAAGACCCATCAGTTAGGACAGCCACGGGCCTCAACAGCACAAAGCAGCCATCACCTGAGCTCACGACACAGGTGTTTTAAATCTCTCAGAGCTCAAGTCAGAAGGAGGACACAGCAGCTACGAAATGCACCAGGGTTCCAATCCTTCAGATTTTCCCTTTTTCCAAAACCAGGTGTGTCTACCCTGTGACAGGGGCTTGGGCCTGAGTACACAAAGAGGCCCAAAACAAGAGAACTCACCTCTGTCCCTCTGGGTGCCTGGCCTGTGATCACGGATCAATACATGAAAATAATTAGAGGGACCATATGGGTGAGTCAGGAGACACTACAACGTGGTTTGTTCGGGCAGGAGTCGGATTTGTTGGTCAAGGATAGTCAGGGAAAGACAAATGGTCTAGAAATAACAAATGATAAAGGAACTAGGGTTGAGGGAATCGTCCTTCCCTAGTCTGAGCTCCTCAAAGCAGTGAAGAGCTCAGCAAACTCCTGCCTCCCTCGCTATGAAATCTCCATTACATTTCCTCTTGCTCAGCCCAGTGCAGATCTACTTGACCAAGTATTAGTTATTAGGCTTGAGATAATACTAATTCTAAATTGTCTCTTGACCTTGCTTCTTTTTTTAATTGATATATAATAGTTGTACATATTTTGGGGTGCATGTGATGTTTTGGTACCTGTATACAGTGTGTAATGATTGAGACGGGGTATTTAGGATATCCGTTACCACAAACATTTATCTTTTCTTTGTGCTGAGAACATTACAATTCTTTTCTTCTAGCTACTTTGAAATACGCAACAAATTATTGTGAACTATAATTTCCCTACTGTACTAATATTCCTTCTAACCTATTAGAACATATTCCTAAGGAACATATTCCTTCTAATCCAACCGTATTTTGGGGCCCCTTAACCAACACCCCTTCACTCCTTGACCTTGATTCTTCCATAGGGACCCCAGGACTCCTCCAGGCCACACCTGCAGTGAGGGGGACAAACCTGCCCTCCCTCTTTCTTTCTCGACTTTCAGTGGTACCAGAACATCCCCCGCCCCTCCTAAATTCACACTTTCACTGGGGAACAGAGGACGTGTCTGGGGAAATGGGTAACTTCAGAGACAAACAGGCTGCTCTCTGGAGTTTGATTTTTTTTTTTAATTACAAGACTGATTTCTATCTGTAGCTCATTTCTTCCAGGAAATACTCTAGAGTCGGCATCTCGTCTTTGCTCACCGCTTCCTTATGTACAGCGGACATGAGCGAAACAGGGATTACTCACCTCATCCTACGGACAAGTCCTAAGAAAGATAAAGTGACACGGCCCATCACAACCCACTAGGGAGGGCACAAGGCAGCTGAGAATGGCATAAACTTCCACCTGTGGCTTCCAGAGCAGTGCAGAGGAGCGGTTTCTCTCCAAACCTAAATTCTTTCTTCAATAGTTTAAAAGAGTCCACACCCATTTCCCGGGGTGGGAAGAAGAGGCAGCTAACATTCTCTCCAACGTTCCTCCAAAAGAGTCATTTTCCAGTCTGTGTTTCACCTTCTCATTTAGCATGTACATACAAAGAAGACTCAGGACTGTATTTTGAGTCCACAGCAAGAAGACTACAGCCACTGAAAAGAGATACTTCGGTCCCCTCACATCTACTAAAATGAAGGTTCCATCCTGGCCCAAAGTAACGAATTTGGCTTTTTCAAAGTCTTCTGTATAATTAAACTTCCACTAAGGGCCACCTACTCCCTGCTCTTGAAACGGAAAATTCTCCACCCCACGGCAAGCGGTGTCTGTTCTGCGGCCAGCCAGACGTGGAACTGCCTGTGGAACAAAAGCAGCTGGAGGATCGATGCTCTCTTTCAAGCCTCGCCCCAGTCGCAAATAAGCAACCGTACAAACAAGCAGATCTCTGAATAGGTTCCAATACTTGAGTGCTGAGTAACAATGCTAGTTAGAGGCGCTGCATGGTACTTCCAGACTTAGGGGTTTTTTCCTTTTTTTTTTTAATCTCTGGAAACTTATTCAGAACCATACTAGCTATTTCCTCAAAATGTTGCTGTAAGAAGCATAAAGCATTTACCATTACCATGTAATTGCAGTTGGCTCATCTCTCCTTTTGTTGTATCCAATTAAAGTTAAGATAAGAGCTTTTTTGAGCACTGGGTGACCCCAGCCCTAGGAACAGCTCAACGGGATGGTGACAAGAACACCATGCTGGGAGTTGGCAGATGTGGGAGGCCTAGGCTTTAGTTCAGGCAGTACCACCAACCAGCCTCGTCAGCTTGAGCAAGACCCTCAGCATCTCTGGCCTCTGTCATCTCAACTGTATAATGTGGGCGCAGGACTAGAAAATCTCTAGCCCCTTCTAGATCCCCATGTTGTGGAATATATATAAAGGGGGAGAAGAACTTTTTTTTAAAACAGTGTAAGGCACTGTATTAGGCAATTTACATATCCCCATAACCCTAAGAGACACCTATTTTTATTGCCACTTCAGATGAGTTAACAGGCTCACGATTAAATAACTTGAACAAGCTCAAGTTCAAGAACCCGGATTCACAGGTCTGTGTTCTCCAGCGTCTGTGCTCTTCTTCTAGAAGCACTCCACAGGACGGCACTGAGGTGGAGCCCTCTTCTCAGCAACTTACAAGCCCCTTAAGGGAAGTCAACTTTATAGGTAAGAACCAGCCTAAGACACAATGAAGGTCAAATCAAAATCTCAAGCAGTGGCGATGGGAGCTACACTGTGGCAACACTTATATCACCGGGCACACGCACCAACCTCGTTCATAACAGCAGGGCAACGTGTCCTTTTTGGGTCATTCAGGAAATGAGGTCGTTTTCCGTATGTCTGACTCCGACATACAGAGGGAAAATACCCCCAGGAGTACAGAAGGCCTCACGAGCGTGCAGATGCATTGGCTGGCTCTGTCAGGTCTTCGCTGGGGACAATTTTTCATAAATCACTCATCCAGATAATGGAGGCTTAGCCTTTTAAAACTTAACGTTATTTTTATGCCAACCACTTTCTCTGGATATATTTCCAAAATACATTGTATTCTTTCTTCACTTCTTAAATCTCATAGCTTAAACTCTGTCTTTAACTTGGAAGTCATAATTACGAACATGACTATCATCAGGCATTGTGTGGTGCCATGCAAAGGGGTTTAACCCTATACATAAGTACTAACAAGGAAGCGAGGCTTTCTGAATTCTTGCCTGCTTTTTATCACGTTTCCTCTGCCATGGTTTTAAGAGGAACACAGACCTAGCCAGAACACCTGATTCTGACTCTGACTTGGCTACAGTTAGCAATGTGATCTCAGGCAAGCAATTTAAATGCCACAATACTCAGTTTCCTCATCTTTTTCATGAGGAATTGGATTATGCTTCCTAAATCCCCCATGTTATCTCACATCTCTCTCTCTTTGCTTCCTTCCCTACATCTGCTCTGAAGACTCCACATTAAAGCTGTTCAAGCTGGGCACAATGGCTCACACCTGTAGTTCCAGCTACTCGAGAGACTGAGGTGGCAGGATCGTTTGAGCCCAGGAGTTCGAGGCTGCAGTGAGCTATGATCATGCCACTGCACTCCAGCCTGGGTGACAGAGACCCCCTTTCCCAGGGGGTGACAAAACGTTCAAATTCAGAAATTCATGAAGGCAGATGGCTAAAATTCTCTCTTCATTAGAACAAGGCCAGTATAGTCAGGCCATTATGAGAAAAGAGAAGAAAAAAGATTATTCCTTGGGTGGTAGGGAAAAATCAGGGAACACTTAAAAAGACTTCAAATAGATTCCTAGAAATAACATAGTATTAAAGATGTACATGAGGGATGGTTTACGGAAAAAAAAAACAACAAACGTTATGTTCATGGATTGTGTATAAAGCTTAAAAAAAAAATACACACACACACAGAAGTGCCCCGAGCTTCGGCCGGGGGCAGGAAGAGGGGACACAACCTCTCAGACTTGCAACCACTTAATGAACGAGTGATAAGGGAAGAGAAAAGCAGAGAAGGAAATGAAAGGTTTCTGATGAAAACATGAAGGACCCCAAAGGAAACCCACAGAAAGACAAAGTATCTCTAGAGGACATCAGGGATTGGTACAAAAATAGAAGACTCAGACATTCACTGCAACGTGGGTGGGGGCTCGGTGTGACCACTCGGCTGTCCCCACTACTTGTGTAATGGCAAGGAAAAGCCACCTTCAGAGGAGACCAGGGAGGAAAGAAAACTCGGGACCTCAACAGGCACTCTTGTCAGCTCTATTCCTGTCTCTCCCCCCAGCTCAGGCCGCGACCCACCAGTCCTCATCACTCTGAGTTTCCTACTTTTCTTCCCAAAGATGGCTGTACTTTGGAACGGACTCGTGGAAGAGACTCTAGAGTTGTAGTCCCATGATATGGGCTCTGGTCTACCTTTGCCACTTACAGCTTGGGAGAGCTTAGGCCAAGACATCACTTTAACCTCTCTGGGCTTCAGTTTCCTCATTTGTAAAATGGAGAGACAAACTGCATCCCTGAGAGATAATGATGAGATAATGTAGACGCAACTCTTAGCACAAAGACCAGCAGACAGGAGTATTCAATAAATGATGGCGGTGATGATGATGGAGGAGTAGGAAGGAGAAGGAGAAAGGAGGAGGAAGAAGAAGAGAAGAGGAAGAAGGAACAGAGAAGAAGAAAGCGCCTTGTGAGTAGCAAATCACTCCACAGTTGTAAGCTAGTACTGGTTGCTATAGAAACGATGATGGCTAACACCGCAGACACTTTTAATTACATACACTTGATAAAGTTCCAAAAATGTGAGGGTCCTACAGTTTGCCACAAGCACAGTCCACAGGGCTGAGTGAGCAGTTATGCTCACCTGAGAGCCCACCCCTAACATGGGGCAATGCCTGCTCCAATCAGGCCTCTGGCCCACACGCTGAGAGCTGCAGATCATTTAGTCAAAGACCACACTGAACTGTGTATTTTCACTGTCTAAGAAGAAAGGGTTATCACACGAATTAACAGAGCAAATAAAATACGTGTGGTCATATTTCGACACTGAAGGAGCAGTTGCAAGCACGTGGTAGCGCTGGTTTCTACCCCGCGGATAACGTGGAACACGAGTCATTTTTGCCTATTCACTGAGGCTCATCCTGAAATGCCCCAGTAAGCAACACTTTATTAGCCTGTTTCCGGGATGTTCAGGAAAATCAATGAAAATGTGTTTGTTTTTTTATAGGCTATAATTCTAACTTCTCACGAATTTAGTCTAGTCTGTCTCCCCCCAAATAACTGGGTTCGGCAGTGAACAGTCTTAAAGTGGGGCCCCACTTGGCGTGGGAACCCTGACTGAACTCACACTCATTCTATTCCACAAACACACGCAGAGATTGGTTCCTTACACTCATCTAACAGCAAGGACAGCAGCGGTGGACGCTGCCTGAAAACAAGCTCCAGCGCTTTTTCTAAAGTAGTATTCACAAAGAAAAAGATGTCATTTGTATACCCTACACCCTAGGGGGCCTCATCTGACACTGATTCACTCAGCTGGGGGAGCCACATCAAAGGGCAAGTTTTAAAAATCAGTGATAAAATGAAGCTGCTCTTCAAGTTATTGCCAGCGACCCCCTGCCCGCCCCGCCCCCGCCACCCCGTGTCCCTGGCCCTCCCTGGGTACACGCGAATGCAGCTCCACTCAGAGTCACCGGATGTGTCTTAGTTCTACCTGTCTCTGCTACCCACATTTGGGATATTTGTTTTCCTTGACTTACCTAACCCAAGGAGGACACTTTCCACAGGACCAGCTGCCACCTTTTTAGCTTTCGCTCTTTGTACCAGGGAGCTTACTGCACATAAATGATGGTACACAGAGGTTTGGCTGACCTTGATGAAAGAGCCTACGGCCCACTCAAGGCTTCCTCAGAGCGGGCCTGACAGCAGGTACCAGCGCCTTCGGCCCAAAGCAGAACTACCAGGCCCCGGTGGACCGTAAAAAAATATTGCTGCAAATAG